>CM062818.1:784436674-784743819 GCA_031772625.1 Pinus tabuliformis | reverse complement strand
GAGAGAGAGAGAGAGAGCGTGGAGGGGAGAGAGACAGAGGGATGAGAGGGGGGGGCGAAGGAGAAAGAGAGAGTGAAGAGAGAGAGTGTAGAGGATAGAGATAGGGATAGGGAGGGACAAAGAGGGGGGAGAGGAGAGAGAGATCGAGAGAGAGGGGGGGAGAGAGAGTGTGGGGGGAGGAGAGAGAGAGAGGGGGGGAGAGAGAGAGGGAGAGAAAGAGAGAGAGAGGGGGAGAGGGAGGAGAGAAAGAGAGAGAGGGGGGGGAGGAGAAAGAGAGAGGGAAGAGAGAGAGAGGGAGTGGGAGGGAGAGAGAGAGAGAGAGGGAGGGGGAGGGGAGAGAGAGAGAGAGAGGGGAGAGGGAAGAGAGAGAGAGAGGGGGGGGAGGGAGAGGAGAGAGAGAGAGGGAGGGGGAGGGAGAGAGAGAGAGAGAGGGAGGGGGAGGGAGAGAGAGAGAGGGAGGGGGAGGGAGAGAGAGAGAGAGAGGGAGAGGGAGCTAGTGTGAGCGAGAGAGGGTGAGAGAGTGGGAGTGGTGGGAAAAGGGGGGACAGAGAGAGAGCGGGGGGTGGAGAGAAAGAGGGAGAGAGAGAGAGGGAGAAAGAGAGAGAGAGAGGGAAAGAGGAGGGGAGAGAGAGAGGGATAGAGAGGGAGAAAGAGAGAGAGGTGTTGGGCGTGACCCAACTTGGTCCACGTTTTGGTCAAAGACACCGCATTTTGAGGAGCGGAGTGCGTGAAGCTATATATGTACTGCACGGTGTCTAAGGGCTTTGGGGTGGGTCAAAGCCCTCATTTTGTAATGGGTATCAGGGTTTTAGTCATTGTTTTGGCGAGTTCATAGTATGTGGACCATAGTTTTGTAGTAATGGAACCTATATAAGAAGATGTAATGCTTTGTCGAGGAGAGATATAGAAGACAAGTAATGCGAAGAACTTGATCATATTTTTCTGTCTTTAGTCTGTGTTTTGGGGAAAGGCTCCACAGCTGAGTGCACAGAGGCCTTGAAGAGTCTATAGCTGAGTGCACATACCACCTGCAGTTGGGTGCGCAGTTCGAAGAAGTGTATGTACTGAACAAATCATCTTAATAAAGAAGAAGAAGTTTTGGCAAATCTTGTGAATTTGTATTTGTTCTCTATGTTTATATGTATGTTTGTCCCTTATTTATGTGAAATAATGTATGTTATATTGTTCTCTCGTACGTTTATGTGATGAATGCAAATCTATGAAGTCAACATCTGTGCGAAGTATTTTATATATGCGAAGTTGTAGTTAAGTAGAAAACATAACGAAGCACACGAGTGCCACAGTGCAGTGTCCCTCCAGCTGCACAAATCTGGTTCTGCAACCTCCCATAACTGCTTCAAGTGAGACTGCTGATCTATTTGCAAGTCATTGCCAAAAGAGCCAGTGTTTGAGGGTTTTTTTCGTATCTAGTACACTCTGAACCTGGGTCAAGCCCCTAAAGGCCAACAAATGGTTTTGTTGCGAGGATCGGGATATATTTGAGGGATGTGGATGTGGCATCCATCGAAGAAGGAAATACAAGATTGGGTAGAACAGAAGGAGCGAGAATTCGTAGTTCAACAAAATAGAAATCCACGTTTGTCGACTGAAGCCTGGTTGCAGAGGTATCTCTTTACAGAACAACACGAGGTCTTCTTCGCAACATTTTCTAATGAACTATATGAATGTTTATCAAAGATTAAAGAGAAAAATACATGATTCAAGCACGACTAGCCTACTGCGTGGAACAATGAATTGATACAATGACTCAAGAATACTAATAAAAACATCTCAAGGGCGGTTGATGTTTGGATCGACAGTATCTTGGGAGGATTTATTACTGAGTTCGCAATAAATGAGACTGTATCTTATATCGAATTTGAGTGAAGATATTTCAAGGTTCCGCAAGGTAAGTACTTAAATTCCTTCAAGTAGATCACAAGAAATTTATTGAGACTGACTATAGTCCCTTGTTAGGTGGGTCTGAGAGCAAAGAAGGAAGAACTAACCCCACAACCCCGCAGTATTACCCCTCCCTTCTTGAATGTGTGTCGAAGTTAGGAGTTGAGAAAAATCAGGGCAACTTTGGGATCCCCCACCCATATACTACCCTTACCCCTCATCCCCCTCCCATAATTCTTAACTCTCCCCTCATCCTCCCCATAATTCCCCTACACCCCCTCCCCCTCCCCCTCATCAATCCCCTCCCCCTAACCCGCCAAGAGGAAGAATGGATGATGACATTAAGCTGCGTACCTTTAGAGGACTTGGATCAGAGGATCCTAACCAGTTCTGGTTTGTAGCTGATGCAATATGGCAAGCAAGACAGATCACTAACGAAAATGTAAATAAGGTGCAACTCATCATGATAATGTAAGAAAGAGCATTGACATGGTATATGAAGTATTCTAAAACTAATCTAGTTGCTTCGCTGGATGATATTAAGAAAGTGTTGGTATCAGAATTCAAGAAGCTGAAATCAGAATCATAGTGCAATACAGAGCTGAAGGATTTCAAGCAGACGACTACTGAATCTGTATGGGAATTAGATCAACGTTTCAAGGTGTTGATGGGACAAGTAAGCTTTAACATACCCCCTAAACAACATAAATAATGGTTTATAGTTGCGCTACTGCCCCATATTAGGTTACCCTTAATGCAACAAAAGATAGGGACCCAAGCTGAAGCATTGGAGATTGCAATGAAGTTGGAAGCTTCATCGATTGGAGATACTCATGCAGGAGTAAAACAAATTCATAATCATCTAGCAAATTTTACCTTGGAATTGCAAGATCTCAAGAAAGGTGAGGAGACCAGGTCAGAAGTATGGTGTACAAAATGCAAAGCCGAGGGCCATTATAAGGATCAATGCCTTGTGTACAGAAATTATTTGCAAAGTGGAGAACCTAATCCAGTAAACCCGAGGTCAAGCTTGTGGTGCAAAATATGTAGAAAGAGAGGTCAAAATCACTCTAAGGATTGTTATTTATTACAGAGGTATGTGCAGACCCCAAAGCAGTTGTTTTGCAATTTTTGTAAATCAGTAGGCCATGATGAGAGAAATTGTCGAAGCTATGACTTAATGATGGAACACACTGCTGATGCTTATAGATTTCAAGCTTAAGTATATATACACGAAGAATAGGGCCAACATGTTGGTAGAGGAGGCTTCTAAGGATGAGGACGAGGACAAGGACGAGGAGTTGGTCGAGGACATGGCTAGATCATCTGCTACAACTGTGGATAGGCAGGACACTTTGCAAGAGATTGTCAGAATCCAACCACAACCTACAGCTACTGGAAATCCTTTGATCATGTGATAGAAGAATATCTTGCTCTGATTGCGAAGATATAGGAGAAAAGGAACTAAAAACCCGCAGGAAATATTCAAATGATGACCGTTGAACTAAGACAAGACGAATCATGCATCAACATAGTAACAAGAAATGGATCTTCGACAGGAGAAGAGAAGGGTAAGAAGAAAGTAGAAGAGACATGGGTAAGAAAAACTGTAGAAAAGGCCCCTGGGTTTAGTATCCACAAGGAAAAGGAAATGTTCATGGAAGCGAAGCAAGGTTTCCTAGATTTTGGGGCTTCAACATCTACTATGCAACCAAAGTTAATGCTAAATAAGGTCTGCGACAAAGTGCCTATTCCGATGAAAAAATTAGACCCAGATATTTTGAAGTCATTTTTACAAACTTGTATGAAGTTGTTGAGAAATCAGGCATTGTCAAAGGGCTCTAGGAGCTGATAGACTCTTGTCCAGATAAAGAAGTATCGCAAAGTGGTCTGCGTGCAGTGAACAATTTACATCGACACAAGAAGAGAACAGGGAAGGAAATGAGATTAACTGTGCAGATCAGGGAATATGATATGGATCAGGTAATCCTAGTCTTAGGATTTGATGCCAACGTGTTGCCTAAGAAAACATGGGAGTTAATGGGAAAACCGAAGTTGCAATGGTCATGATACAGTTGAGAATGGCCAACCAACAGAAGATTGTCCCTATGGGAAGGTTACCAGGCATCATAGTAGATATTGAAGGAGTCTAAACCCTTGCAAAATTCGAAGTGATTGAAATTATAGATGAGAGCGACCCCTATCCGTCGTTGCTCAGATTGGACTGGATTTTGATAATTTGGCAATCATTAATTTGAAGAAGAGACAAATGGTGTCTGAGAAAGACGATATGAGGGTCATCGTCCCTCTGTATCCCTCAGAGGGAGTGGGTTATACAGAGCCTGTCTGGATTGAGTACCGTGATGGTCATTAATCCCAATGCAAATGGAAAATTGGATTGGGAGCAGGACAATTCCTGTACTTTAGATTCTGAGGAAGAGCTGGAAAATTGGCAGAACAAGTTATATGAAGTATCTACCATGAAATCGCTACACTACATCACTTTCGAGGTTCGTGCTCTGCCTTATTATGATGGGATCTGAGATGTAGTATTTTTTCTTGATGAATATGAAAAAGAAAGACCAGAGGAATAGAGGTTGTAAGCTTTGGAGGTAGCACTGAGGTCTACACTTGCTAGATGGTGGGGTTCTCATAAAAGCAATATAGAAGATTGGCAACAGTGTCGATTTGGAAAGAAATTCCAAAACGAGAATGGGTGCATGGGTTTATCCACACCCTAGAAAACCATTCCTATGAATTGGTATCTTGAAACATAACTATGCCATGGAACTGCGAACTTGTCAGATTTGGTTGATGGGTTCACACTGTAGGAATTTACAGGGTAAGTTCCTCAGATAGAACACCAAAGGACACTACTCACAAATAGATCACAGATCAATACACCAATATTCTTGATGTGGTTAAAACCCTCAAAGAGGGAACTAGTCCACGACATGAGCCAACGCGGCCACTTCAGGCAATTTATTAATAAAAGAAAGAAAATTTACATAAGCTTCTCTCATGAACGGTTACACTACAATTGACCCTCCATGCTCTTTAAATAGAGATCATGGACCAATCGGGTGTTAAGCCACGGATCAAGTGTCGGTAATACCGAGGAGAGAATGAACCATCGGATCACTTTGGATCACTTCATGTCTAGAACATATCATGACCGTCGGATTGTAAGTTACAAATGTACATAGTAAAGAAACACACTTTACCTAACTCTACACTAGACCAAGTTATACTTAACTATTTCCTATGTGTCAAAATATCCTAACATCCCCCCTTAAGAACAACTTGGGATAGCATTGAAGGATGTACAAATATGACACAATAGGAGAAGGAAGGAGGCATTAGAGCTTATCCCCCCTTAGTAACAACTTCTTGAACTCCAACCATAAATCAAAGTTTAGTAAACTTCGCCTTTGTGAGAGCCTTTGTAAAGATGTCTGCAACTTGATCATCGGTTGAACAATATTACACTTCAAGAACATGGTCATGAATGAGATTTCTGATGAAGTGCATGTGTAGTTCAATGTGTTCGTTGTGCTGATGTTGGACTAGATTTTGCATAGTTGAATGGCACTTTGATTATCACACCAAAGTGTAGCCAGATGTTGTTGCTGAAAACCAAACTCTGACAGGATTTGATGAAGCTAGAGGGATTCCTTACTATCTTCTATGGTGCCACGATACTCTGCTTCTGCTGAAGAAAGAGAAATGGCACTTTGTTTCTTGCAAGCCCATGTACTAGGTCCAGAACCAAGAGTGAAGACATAACTTGCAGTAGACTTCCGATCATCAGGGTCACCAGCCCAATCGGAATCAGTGAAACCAACCAATAGAGGAGATTATTCTGCACTATAATGAATCCCAAACTGAACTGTACCTCGAACATAACAAAGTATTCTTTTAGCTACTTTCGAATGAATTTCATGTGGGTTTTGCATAAACCGAGCAATAAGTCCAACAACAAAGGAAAGGTCAGGACGGGTATGGGTCAGATACAAAATTTTTCCTACAAGCTGACGGTATAAGGTAGCATCAACTTCAAGGGAAGTACAAGTGCCTGAAAGTTTGGCTCCAGACTGAAAGGGAGAAGGGGCTGGCATACAATATTCCATGTGAAAGTGACATAGAAGATCACAGGCATACTTGGACTGGGAAAGGGAAATACCTTGGATTGCAAGACTTGAAGACCAAGAAAATAATGCAAGTGTCCTAAGTCTGTCATTTCAAACTTCTTTTTAAGGTTGGACTTCACATGGTTTATAAGGTTGGGATCACTACCAGTAAGGATAAGATCATCAACATAAAGAAAAAAATGATAAGAGACTTTAGAATTATAAGTGACTCACTTTTTATAATGGGTGAGAACACTTTTACATAAAGTAACTTTAAAACATAAATTACATGTGCTTTTTGAAAATGTAACTCAACAAAAAGAAAGACTTGAACCCAAGACCTCTCTTCTCATAAAGTAACTTTGGATCAAGTGAGCTAGTTTAAAAGGATAGTAATTTTTGGAAAAGAGGAAGGTTTTTTTTTTTTTTAGTCACTGAAGCTTTGGGGTGTGTGCTTACTTGAAAAACTCTTTTTGCCTACAAAACAAAAAACAACACAACCCAACATGGACATGAAAAAAAAAAACAAACCTTGTGGCTTGAAGTTAGCTTTCACCGGAAACTAAATATTTTCCTCAATGTTTTTGACTTTCCAAGATCACACTAAGGCGCGGCGGAAAAGAGCATACATATGAGAAAAATCCTTTCTTTATGTTTCTGATTTGCCCAGATCACACAGAGTCGCAGGGAAAAGAGCATACCTAGAAATGAAAGGTATAGATCTGTTAATGAAAAAACCAAGAGCTAAATAAACCAAAATAAACAGAGAGATGAATAACTAGAACTGCAAAAAAAATTGTATACCTCCAGATCTTAAAAATGTCGTAGCTAGGACTACCGAAAACCTTTTCGCGTGAAACGAAAGGGGTTCCTCATTGGAATAGATGCTCCTAACACAATAGAGTAGTCCTCTCGGCCTGAAACCAGTCAGAAATAGTAGATCTAGGAAACAACAATCGGATGCAGTTGTACCGGCTTCAGATTTCGATCACCAATGGATACGGACCTCAAATATCTCTGATACCATGTAAAATTTTACAGGGTAAGTTCCTCAGATATAACACCAAACTCACAAACAAATCACAAATCGATACACCAATATTCTTGACGTGGTTAAAACCCTCAAAGAGGGAAATAGTGCACGACCTGAGCCAACGCAGCCACTTCAGGCAATTTATTAATAAAAGAAAGAAAATTTACATAAGCTTCTCTCATGAACGGTTACACTACAAATGATCCTCCATGCTCTTTAAATAGAGATCATGGACCAATCAGGTGTTAAGCCAAGGATCAAGTGTCGATAATACCGAGGAGAGAATGAACTGTTGGATCACTTCATGTCTAGAACATATCGTGACCATGGATTGTAAGTTACAAATGTACATAGTATAGAAACACATTTTACCTAACTCTACACTAGACTAAGTTATACTTAACTATTTCCTATGTGTCAGAATATCCTAACACATACTGACATTCAGTTTTGAAGGTGATTATCCGTGTCTAGATTCAGCTCTTCACGTGATCAAATCGAAGATTTTTTAGAATGAAGCTCCAATAATTAGGCAGCATGATTGGGCTATGCATTTAAAAAATGCATTGGAATGTTATAATATCACCACTGAAGAAGATGAAGATCCACACAACATTGATATACCAGAATCAGAAGGTCATCGTGAAGTTGTTGGGCCAAAACCAGAAATATTGGATATAACGCAGCCAGTAAAAACACAGAAAGTGAATATTGGCACAGAGGAAAATCTGAAGTTCGCGACAATTGGAGACTATTGGGATGTAGATACAGTTAGTAAGATCATGGAACTGTTACATGAATACCAGGAGTTATTCCCCACAAAATTTTCTGAAATGCAGGGCATTTTAGGGGACCTAGGACTGATGCAGATCCCTTTGAAACCTGATGCAAAGCTTGTGAAGAAGAGACCTTATAGGCTGAACTTGAAGTACAAGGAAAAAGTGGAGGAATAATTAGATAAAATTCTCACAGTAGGGATTGTCGAGCCTACCGAGGAGTCTGAATGGGTGAGTCCCATGATAGTTCAAGAAAAGAAGACTAAGGGAGAAATCATAATCTGTGTCAATTTAGGGAAACTGAATGATGCATGTGTGCATGACCGCTTCCCTACACCATTTACAGATCAAGTATTGGACAATGTAGGAGGGCATGAGGCCTATTCTTTCATAAATAGGTTTTCGGGTTATCATCAGATCAGATTGCACTAGAAAATAGACATAAGATCACTTTTGCAATAGAGTGGGGATCATTTCAGTACCCGGTGATGCATTTCAGCTTGAAGAATGTACCTACCATATTTTCTAGAGTTGTAGTCGTAGCATTTGAGTATATACACAAATTCTTGGAAGTTTATTTTGATGCTTGGATAGTCTTTGGGCTATTATAGAAGCATATTGTGAGCTTAAGGCTTATGCTGGATACATGCAGGCAACATCAATTTCACTGAACTTGAAGAAGTGTATCTTTTGTGTGCCTTGTGGCATACTACTAGGACATATTGTGTACAAACAAGGGTTGTTGGTGGATCCCACGAAGAGAAATCATTGTGCAATTACCAGCACCGAAGATGGTGAAACAACTACGCGCAACACTTGGACACATTGGCTACTATAGAAAGTTTATAAAGGGGTATGCACAGATAACTGCGTTGATGGAGAAGTTATTAAAGAAAGATGTCACTTTTAATTGGGACGAAGAATGTCAGAAGAGTTTGGATATACTGAAGGAGAAGATGGTAACTGTGCTGATATTAATTTTTCCAGACTAGAATAAGGAATTTCGTGTACATGTCGATGCATCTTGCATAGCATTGGGTGTAGTTCTGGCACAGCTAGGAGCAGGCGAAGTTGATCACCCCATAGCTTTTGCAACCAGAAAATTGTCGAAGGAAGAGAAGAACTACACTACGACAGAAAGAGAAGAGTTAGCTATGGTCTATGCATTACAGAAGTTCAGGCACTACTTTTTGGGAGCACACTTTAAGATGTTCACTGATCACTCCAAGTTGAAATATTTGGTGAATAAGCCTGTTTTAGGAGGAAAAATTTGTCGATGGTTGTTGTTTTTCCAGGAGTATGATTTTGAGGTTATAGTCAAGCCCAGAAGATTGAATGTTTGTCCATATCACTTGTCACAACTGTCGACAGGTGAAGATCCCACTAGTATCGAAGATAACCTGCCAACGCATAATTATTCATGATCATGGTCGCAGATGATCACTTCGCAGATATTATTCAGTATTTGGCCATAGGAATGGCGCCCGCAGAGTACACCACGCAACAGAAAAAGGAGATGGTGGTAAAAGAAGCCGATTTCAGGTTGATTGCAGGGCAGTTGTATAAAATGGTACCAAATGAAATATTGTGAAGATATGTATGAGAACGTGAAAGGCAGAGTATTCTAGTAGAATCTCACGGAAGAGTTGTGGGTGGACATTATGCAGGGAAGGCCACTGCACAGAAAATCTTGAGAGCAGGGTTATGGTGGTCTACAGTTCATAAGGAGACAAAAGAGTTATGTCGAGTGTGCGATATATGTCAAAGAATAAGAAGACCATCTAGAAGAGATGAAATTCCATTAAATCCACAGGTGGCGTTGTAGGTATTTGAAAAATGGGCTATTGACTTTGTTGGGCCTATTAACCCCCCAGGAAGGAAGACGAGTGTAAGATACATTACGACTGCAACTGATTATTTGACGAGGTGGGATGAGGCCCAACCAGTGAATAATTACAACACAGATACTGCCGTGAAATTCATTTTGAATACATTCTGTCCAGATTTGGGTGCTTGAAGATATTAATGAGTGATTGGGGTTCACATTTCTTACACAAGACTATTGAGGAACTGAATAAAGAATTTCAAATACACCATCAGAAGAGCACTCCATATCATCCTCAAGTGAATGGGATAGTTGAAGCTTTCAATAAGATTATGGAGAATGCACTCACAAAATTGTGCAATGTGAACATAAATGACTAGGATCTAAGGATTCAAGCAGTGTTGTGGGCCTACAGAACAACATGCAAGAAGTTGACAGGGCATACACCTTTTAGGTTGGTATATGGACAAGAGGCAGTCATGCCTATGGAATATATTGTGACTAGTTTAAGAATTGCAACTTTCACGGATATGGTAGATTTTGATATCACGGAGGAGAGGATGGCGTAGTTCATTGCTCAGGAGGAGGATTGATTTATAGTCGGGTTTCATCAGCAAGTACAAAAAGTAAGGGAGAAATCTTAGCATGACAGGAACATCAAGAAAAAGAAATTCCGGGAGGGAGATCTTGTACTTTTATATGAAAGTATGTTCACGAAGTTCCCAAGAAAATTTAAGACACATTGGTTAGGACCATATATCGTCAAGCACGTCTCTGACAGTGGTGTAGTTTAGCTTGCAAGTTGAATGGTCAGCGGATTCCAGGGTGAGTGAATGGTAGCAGATTGAAATTATACATGGACGAATCTATCCCTAGAACTTCACACTAAGGAATGAAAGAAGGAAAGTCTTAGTGCCACGTAGAGTTGAAAATGGGATGGGACTATAAACTACTCTGCAGAAGGGGACTTCGTCGAAGGAAAACTATTGCGCGAGACTCAAGAGTATGAAGAAGTATGAAGGAGCTACGATGAAGAAGGGATGATTGTGCTAAAAAGGAAGGTTCAACAAAGTTGGCTGGAAATATGACTGTTGAAAGGAAAATATTGTTGTTAAAAGGAAATTGTCGTTAAGCGACACGAGAGAAGAGAATTTATGAAGCACAATTGGTTGTATCTAGCCCCATATGTGCATTAAATGAGGAAATATTAGCCAATCATGGGGTTGGGAATTCAAATTTGTTATAGAAACCATATCCCATGCCACATTTTATACTTTTCTCCCTAGAGAATTTGAGAAGTTGCGTCTAAGTGTGAAGAGAAGAGAGCTATTGTATGACTGAGAGGAGTTTTGAGGAAATTGTTAGAGTATTTGCAGAAAGAAGATTAATAGGTATAATGGAGGCACAGACTAGAAAAATCATAGCAGTGAACATGCCCATGTCCCTAAGGTGTGTAAGGTCATCGAGAAAGCAGTTACCCACAAAACCATAGCCATAGAAGAAATAGGAGAAGAGGCTTGCTGAGGTCTCTGGGGTGGAACTCAGAACCTCCTCGAGAAAGAAAACACAGAGGGAATTGTGCATGAAGAATAAGGAAGACAAGGGAAAAATCCGGTGCAGAAAGGAAAGAGGTTGATGCCTTAGCATATTAATGACAATGAAGAGGAGGTCAGATTTCACCCAATGGAGACAGAGGGCGCAGAGATCTCCTTTGTGCTCGCAACTTACATGCCACCTAGAAAACCAAGCGCCAAGCTGGTTAAGGAGCCAAAGGATGGAAATTTTGCACGTTCAATATGTTGCTACTGGAGGAAGTGTTGTTTGATGGCAAAGTGTTGAGGAAGATCCCACAGCTAAATATGGAAGATTAGGAATTTAATGATTGCAACAAGTACCTGAAATTTGAGCCAAGCAGGTACAATACCCAGAAAGTGGAGTCACGAGGCTGGAGCCACACCAGTGGGATATAGGATTGCAAAGAGAAGGTCTCTTAAAAATGTAAAATGTGCCACACTTTGGTAGAAGCACATCTAGTACATCCTGTGTGCAACATCTCCTTGCAGTAGTGCATGATGGATGCCTTTGGCTAGGGACGAGGATCCCGATTGACGAGATGTTAATCAGAAGAATAACAATGTTGCCTCACTAGGGAAAAGACCTTGAAGATGAATTTATGGGAAAAAATAAGGAAAAGGAGATGGCGCAAATGATGAAAGCCAAGTTCGGGATAGTGAAGAAGTCACGGGGATACGATATCAATTCCATCGAGGATCAACGAGTGTGTTTCTCCGCACACATTTTGGCGAGTAAAATAATTTTGAAGTGCAGGGCCAATGAGGTGCCTGCAGCTATAGTTTCTTTGGTTGTTCAGTGCAGCGCAGGGGTCTAGTTTCACTTGGACGCTTATCTGTGTAAGGAATTTTTGAGAGATTGCATAGAAGCGCAAGAAGAATGGAAGACGTTCCACTACGCTTGGCTGATAATTCTCATCATGCTAGTTGCGTGGAAAGAACTCGAAGACTCATAGTTTCCTTCTATCGAGGTGGATGTCTATGAAGCAGTGAGTTATGCCTCCCTCTAGTTTACTAAGGAACTGTCGCACACAACAGAGAATATGATTTTCTTTGTGCTAATGTCAATGGATCTACACATGGTGGTGAATCAACATCCAAGGTTGTCACCTAGTTTGCATAAGCAGTATTTTCACATTGCAGTTTCAAGGCAGACTTCCACATAGCTTATGTAAAAGTAATAAAGGACCCGACTAGGACATATCACCCATTTCCATACCTAGTAACCGAAGATGATTTTCTTACAGTAGTATAGTGCTGGCTGGAAGAATGGATGTCTCCACCCGGTGGAGAGGTTGGAACAGAGAAGCGTACTTTGCAGCATGCAGGTACGAGTGGGACAGATAAACAAAAGGAAACAGAAGGGATAGAGTCAGACACTGAACAAGAAACTGAGGAAACTTAGGACCCTCCCAATGATGAATTAGTATTGGAGGAGTCAACATTCATCCTTAAAAGGAGAGTGCCTACAACAACTACGTCGACCACGAGGAAAAATCAGAAAGAAGATAAGTCCAGAGGTGCGATACCGCTCATCCTCACTGATGGGGACATTGATGAAATCAGTGAGAAGGTATGGGATCACAACGGATACCTGGGATAGGATTGATGATCACAGTAGAGCCATCTTGGCTAAGGTTCAGCGGGGCATTGTAGAGTTGAAGTTGTTTCCGCAAGTAACGAAAAAACCATAACAAATAACTCAGTCACTGTAGGTAGAGTGGAGAATAGAGACACAATTTGACATTAGAATTTTGCAGGTGCCAGTTGGGGCACTACAGTTCGATGCACCGAAAGATAAAGAGTGAGTTAAATCATGGCATAACGTCAACATGAATATCGTTGCGCTACCCATTCAAGTGTTGCATGAGTTTCATCAGAGTTTAACGACCCAGCTACAACAAAGGGAACATCGAACCTCGAAGTTGACAATACAGGCGAAAAAGGAGAAAGCTATGTTGAAGAAGGAGCTGGAGCAATTGGCTAAGCATAGAGATGATGTATGGCAGTGACAACAGCAGTTGGAAAAAGTCATCATAGATACTTGGAGCACAGTTCCAGACGCGAACGTCCACGAGGAGGACCCACCAGCAGAGAAGGTCGTGAAGCTCTCCCTTGCAATCAAGGAATCGAAGAACACGCTGGCCAAGATGAAATTCGAGTATGAAGTGCATATATTTGAGCTTCAAATAAGGGTGCAACCAGCCATGCCACCAGAAGTATGGGAGTAGAGGCAGAAGGACTTAAAAGAATCCATAAAAGGCATCTCCGACACAGTGGCAGACTGCGGGAAATTGTTGGATGACACGATGCAAATTTGGACCTCATTGCAGGAGGATCTAAACATTTAAAAGATTGAGGAAGAATTGCAGGAGAACCAGAAGCGGCGCGATGAGGTCTTGACAATTGTGAAGACCCTAATGGTCTTGCAGAGGCTCACCAGTATCACTGAAGGAAAGAAACTCCAGAACCAGATAGATGATCTTCGAAGGAAGGAGCAAATTTTGCGGGAGAAGACTAAGTTGTGGCAGGATGATGCCTTGTAAATTTCTCAGGAAGTCGATGAAAGGCTCAAAGAATTGAATAAAAGGGAGATAGAAATGTTGCAGAAGGTTGCTGGCCCAACCATAGAGGCATTACTGAAGGAGGTGTGACAAGAAGAAAAAAATGGTAGAGATAGTGCAGGAATACAATGCAGTCTACAACGACATCACAACAAAGATCAAGGGCACCTTAGCTAAGTGACTCGGGACGAGTCACATGTAATTGTTGGGGGCCTATTGGGCACGACCCAACTTGGTCCAAGTTTCAGTCAAAGACTCTGAATTTTGAGGAGCGGAGTGTGCGGATTCCTCGAAGCTATATATGTACCACGTAGCATCTAGGGGATTTGGGGTGGGTCAAAGCCCCTCATTTTGTAATGGGTATTGGGGCTTTAGTGATTGTTTTGGTGAGTCCATAGTATGTGGACCATAGTTTTGTAGTAATGGAACCTATATAAGAATATGTAATGCTTTGTCGAGGAGAGATATAGAAGACAAGTAATGCGAACAATTTGATCATATTTTTTTGTCTTTAGTATGTGTTTTGGGGAAAGGCTCCACAGCTGAGTGCACGGAGGCCTTAAAGAGTCTGCAGATGAGTGTGCAGACCACCTGCAACTAGGTGCACAGGTCGAAGAAGTGTATGTACTAAACAAATCATCTTAATAAAGAAGAAGAATTTTTGGCAAATATTGTGAATTTGTGTTTGTTCTCTGTGTTTATATGCATGTTTGTTTCGTATTTATGCGAAAGAATATAGGTTATATTGTTCTCTGGTACATTTATATGATGAAAGAAAATATATGAACACAAAATTTGTGCGAAATCTATTATATATGTGAAGTTGTAGTTAAGTAGAAAACATAAGGAATCACATGGGTGCCATAGCGCAGTGTCCCTTCGGCTGTAGAAAACTGGTTATACAACCTCCCATAACCGCTTCGGCTAAGACTGTGATCTGCTTGCAGGTCATTGCCGAAAGGGCCAATTGTTGAGGGTTTTGTTGGTGCTCAATACACTATGAACCTGGGTCAAGTCCCTAAAGGCCAACAAGAGGGGTGGGGAGAGGGAGAGTGGGGCGAGGAAGAGAGAGAGGGGGGAAGGAAGAGAGAGGAGGGGGGGAGAGAAAGAGTGGGAGGGAGAGAGAGGGATGAGAGGGAGAGAAAGATAGTGTGAGAGAGAGTGGGTGGAGAGAGAGAGAAAGATAGTGTGAGAGAGAGTGGGTGGAGAGAGAGAGAGATAAAGGGGGTGAGAGAGAGGGAGAGAGCAAGACAAAGGGGAGAGAGCGAGAGACGGGGGGAGGGCTGAGGGAGAGCGAGAGAGGGGGGGGGCTGAGGGAGAGGAGGGGAGATAGAGAGAGAGAGAGAGAGAGATGGAGAGAAAGAGAGTGAGAGAGAGATGGGGGAGAGAGAGGGGGGAGAGGGGGAGAGACAGAGACAGAGAGAGTGAGAAAGAGGTAGGAGGAGAGAGAGAGAGAGTGTGTGTGAGAGAGCGAGAGAGAGGGGGGAGAGAGGGGGGAGAGAGGGGTAGAGAGAGAGAGAGGAGGAAGAGGAGAGAGAGATAGAGAGAGAGAGAGAGTGGGGGAGAGAGAGGGGGTTAGGGGGAGAGAGGGGGGGAGAGAGAGGGAGAGAGAGAGAGAGAGAAAGAGAGAGCAAGGGAGAGAGAGAGGGAGAGAAGGGGGACAAAGAGGGGGACAAAGAGAGAGAGCGGGGGGGGACAAGGGGAAGAGGGAGAGAGAGAGAGAGTGGGGGGAGAGAGAGAGAGAGAAGGGGAGAGAGAGGGATAGAAGAGGGAGAGAGGGAGAGAAAGAGAGAGGGGGAGAGAGAGGGAGTGGGGGGATAGAGAGAGAGAGAGGTGGGGGGAGGCGAAGAGAGAGAGGGGAGAGAGAGAGATAGAGAGAGACAGAGAGAGAGGAGAGAGAGAGGTGGAGAGGGAGAGAAAGAGAGTGAGAGAGATAGAGGGAGAGAGGGTGGGGGAGAGAGTGACAGAGAGAGGGAGAGGGGGAGAGAGAGAAAGACAGAGAGAGGGGGAGAGAGAGAGCGGGAGAGAGAGGGAGAGAGAGATATGGAGGGGAGAGAAAGCAAGAGAGAGGGGGAGAGAGAGAGATCGCAAGAGAGGGGGGGGAGAGCGAGAGAGGGGCGCAGAGAGAGAGAGAGAGAGGGAGTGAGAGGAAGGGAGAGAGAGAGAGAGGTAGGGAGAGAAAGGGGGGAGAGAGAGGGATATAGAGAGAGAAAGAGAGGGAGCGACATAGAGAGGGGGAGAGAGAGAGTGCGGGGGAGAGAAAGGGAGGGAGAGGGAGAGAGAGGGGGGTGGGAGAGAGAGGGGGGAAGAGGGAGGGATAGCGGTGAGAGGGAGAGAGAGAGAGAGAGGGTGGGGGGAGAGATGGAGAGAGAGCGTGGGGGGATAGAGAGGGGGAGAGGGAGGGAGAGAGAGAGGGGGGAGAGAGAGATAGAGAGAGAGGGAGAGAGAAGGGGGGTCTTAGAGAGAGAGAGGTGGGGTGAGAAAGAGAGGGGGGCCAAGAGAGAGAGAGAGTGCAGGGGGAGAGAGAGTGGGGGGGAGAGAGGGAGAGAGCGGGGGGGAGAGAGGGAGAGAGAAGTGGGGAGAGAGAGGGGGGAGAGAGAGGGGGGAAAGGGAGAGAGAGTTGGGGGAATAGAGAGAGGGGCATATAGAGAGAGAGAGTGTGTGTGAGAGAGAGAGAGAGGGATAGAGGGAGAGAGAGAGAGGGATGGAGTGAGGACTAGCGCGTACGAGAGAGAGAGAGAGAGCGAGGGGGAGGGAGAGGGAGAGAGAATGAGTGAGTGTGTGTGTGTGTGTGAGCAAGAGAGAGAGAGAGGGAGAGAGAGAGGTGGGGGGAGCAAGAGAAGATAGAGAGGGAGGGAGGGAGAGAGAGAGAGATAACAAGAGGTGGAACCAAAGGAAGATGAGATGACTCCATTCACTACAACAAAAAAGGTAATTCATGTGGGTAAAAAAAGTAACCATAAGCTCATTGGTGACAATCAAAATGGCTTTCATCACCAAAAACTAAACTTCACCAAATGTGGCGTCACCAAAAGTATAAGTGTTGTGGTGACATTCAAGGTTTTTCACGAATAATGATTATAATGATGGATAGTGATCATCACCATTTCATAAAAACAACAATGATTTATGGTGATGGACTTTTCATGACTCATACTATTGATGCATATATATGGTGACGTTCATTGACCGTCACCTTGTCATATTTTGGTGAGGGTCGAAAAATGTCACCATAAGCTCATTGGTGATAGTCAAAATAACTCCCATCACCAAAAACAAAATGTCACCAAAATTATAGGTGTTGTGATGACATTCAAGGTCCGTCACAAATAATGATTATAATGACAGATAGTGACCATCACCATTTCATATGAAAAACTGTGATATATGGTGATGGTGTTGGGAAAAATAATGAGAGGGGGGGTGAATCAGTATTTTAAAAACTCACAATAATAATTTTATTTTTCTGAAATATATACGTGACTTCATTGAAGCCAACTCGCATATGTACGCGACTGTTGTAAAAAAACTAGTGTTTGCTTAGTAAACTTGTAAAACAACTAATTCTTTATCTGTTAAACTTAAAACAGAATGTAAGAGATTTATCAGTCATTTGATAAGCAGTAAGTAGGTGCAGTAAGAATAGAATAAAGTATCACACATAAGAAACACACATGAACACCAAAATTTAAGGTGGAAACCTAATGTGGGAGAAAATGACCATTGTTGTCATCTCAGTCTTCAAACTTATTAATATCAAAAACTTTTTACATTCTTGTACTGGTGCAGACTCATACCAGTATGCAGGCACCCACTTGCTGAAGCTACAACCTTCACTCATTCTCCAACTCCTTTTAGAAGGGAGCTCCAACCCCCTGATCTGATTACCAACTACTAATGGCAGGAAGCTTCGACTTCCTCAGTAAAGGTGTTGAAAATGGCAACAAGAAATGCTAAAAATAGAAGTGCTAAAAATAACACTGCTAAAAATAGCAGTTTGAGTACCAGTGCTAGATTGGGCAATAGGGAATGAAAAATGGAAGTGCTAAAAATAGCATTCTATTTTTAGCAGTTCAGGATGGATTCCTATTTTAGTCAGTCCCTAGACTAAAAATAGGAAGTAAAGTTCGAATTTGAACTTAACAGTTGTTTGAAAATAAATTAATTAATTCACCATGAGTTAATTAGTTGTGAAAAATCAAACATGAGGTCTATGTGAGGACATGCAATAGTTTATCTATTAATTGAGGAATTTATCCATCAGTTAAAGAGATAAGGATGAGTTCTAATTTGAGTAGTAATTAGTTGGCTCAGTTAACAGAGTCAAGTCCAATTATAATTGATTTAAACAATTTGTTTAAATTAAGTAAGTTCAGTTAGTTAATGCATGCTTGCATATAACTATTACACTTCAAATAACTGAAGGTTCTCTCATGAATAACTCATGCATGTCAATTCAAACAGAGACCCAGTTGAGATCAGAGAAGGGACAGTGTACTATCAGTTAGATGAATATTTTTCCTATAAAGGAAGCTCATCCATGATGAGGATTTATCTCCTTCAGGACTGCGTAGTTGGATCAAAGGTTAGTGAGTGTGTGAAGAGGCCAATTCACACAAGTGGCTGCACTGGACCCCAATTAGAATTGTGCAAAGAAATAGGAGGCGTGGAGGGCAGAACAGAGGTTAGATAGAGGCCTTTGACTGTTTATGAGCAGTAGAGGTATTGCAGAAAGAGCAAGATAGCTTTTGAGCTGATTCTTTTTGTAATACTGGCTATATTTCCACTTACATGATAATACAAAGTTGGGGTTTTAGGTTGAGGCTTTCCCGGGTAAATTCTTCTGTGTTATGTGTGATTGATTTCTCCATATCAGTTATATGTGTTCTTAATGATGTTGCTCATGTTCGATTAAGCTTCCGCTAAATTGGTTGTAGAAGTAGATCAAGTATTTTGCTTTAGTCTATTGCATTATCAGGTGATCTACAGGTGGGAATTTCTACATGGTATTGGAGCTAGCTGATATGTAGAAAAATTATACATGGTATCGGAGCACAGGTGATCAAGGAAGAACAGTATACAAGAAGGGAGAAGTTGAATTTTTTGGTTTCTGAATATTGAATTGAGTTCTTATCACATCTATTTCACCGATGGCGTTCAGTGGTTTGAGACTCGAATATGCCCTTGATGGAAGTTCGAATTATATAGCCTAGAAGGATCACATGGAGGTAGTATTAGAAGATAACGGTCTAAAGGACTTCATTTATCAAGAAGTCTAGAAGCCGACTGATGCTACTCAACTGGCGGAATGGAAAATGTGTGTGGCTAGAGCAAGGAGAATCCTCCTGGAGGGAGTTCAAGATCACATTGTCTCAAGCCTCCATGGGAAGGAGACTCCGTTTTCGATGTGGAAAACATTGAAATATCTTTATCAGAATAGCAGTGATCAGAGGAAGCTGGCACTGATGGACAAACTTCGAAAGATCAAGTGTGAAAAGGGTGACACAATCTCTATGTATCTGAACAAGCTCACCTCATGTAGGGATGAGCTTGCAAGTGTAGGGATCGTGACAATTGATGATGACATGGTGAGTCTTGCACTCCTCGGTCTTCCTAAGAGCTGGCATAGCTACCAGGACTTGGTTAATGGAAGAGAGAAACTGCCAGATTGGGAACGACTTTGGTCAGATTTGATGTAGGAGGAGATAAGAAGAAGCACCAGAGATGGTTCTTCATCCATGGAGGATGAAGAAAACTGTGCCTTAGCGAGTAAGGCAAAGAAGGGGAAGGAGAAGGTTTCTCTTTCTGAATCCAGTTCTTCCCATGGTGGGAAGAAGTTTGAAAAATCGAAAGTGTGATGCTTTCGTTGTCATGAGGTGGGCCATTTTGCTATAATTGTCCACAAAGGAAATCCAAGAAGGGATCCAGGGAAGGATTTGAAGGTGAGGCACTTGCTTCACAGTTCGAGTTGGATTTCACACTCTTCGCATGCATGGTTTCATCCATGGTGGGAAGTGGTTGGTTTCTTGACAGTGGAGCTTCTTTCCACATGACCAGCGACAAGATTTTGTTTAGTACTTTGGAGGAGAAAGATCTCCAGATACTCATAGCGATGGGTAATGATGAAAAGTACAATGTCTCAAGTGTAGGCATGGTTATTTTTCAGAGGGAGCATGGAGCTCACCTTACCTTGACTGATGTCAAGTATGTACTAGGACTGAAGAGAAACTTGGTGTCGATCATGATGATGGAAGACAGAGGCTATGATGTAGTCTTCAGTAAGGGAAAGGCTTTCCTTAGACACATCATCACTAGATAGGTGAAGCAGAGCGGTTCATGGGTCAAGAACTTGTATGCTCTTGAGGTTCAAGATGCATGCAAAGCCTTGAGCAGCAAGGCAACTGATGGAGACTTTGTGGTTGAGAGGGAGAGTAAATTACCTCTCAACATGCATCGCCAGAAGAAGTCTCAGACAATTGTGGAGGAGCCACGATTGGTGCAGTAGCTTCAGGAGGTTGTGGAGCAGCCACAACAGGGGAAGCTGAGAGGATATCGAGTAGAGATATCTACTCATGCAGCCATACCTCCAGGTAGGAGGTGGGGCAATGTTGAGTGATTGTCCCAAGGAGGAGGGGAAAGATCCTTGAGGTACCCAGCCTCTTTGATTCAACTTTGCTATAGGAGCCCCGATGAGGAGTAGCAGGACTGACTGATTGGGTAGAGACAGATGCGGATGGAGCGGCAGAGAGAGCTACAATGTAGGAATCCCAAGACAGCGCAGAGCTAGCAGGCTGCAACAATGCGAGAGGCACAAGTGTGTTGTACCAGTGTAGGATGGCACAGAGAGGTGTGCAATGATGCGAGATTCATGGAGATGTTGCAGTAGCACAGAGGTTAGAGAGGGAGCACTTGTCAGCAGCAGGTAGAGCTTCAACATCAGAGTATGTTTCTAGCCCAACAGAGAGTTCAGTTGGGAGTTTTTTTTGTTCCAAGAGTTGCTGGAGCAACCACACTTGGTATAAGTGTTGCATGCAAAACATTCTGAAGGTACAGGATTGGGTTCGAGAGGAAGCCTTTCTTGTTGAGAGGGAGTGTTGAAAATGGCAACAAGAAATGCTAAAAATAGCAGTTTGAGTACCAATGTTGGATTGGGCAACAGGGAATGAAAAATGGAAGTGCTAAAAATAGCATTCTATTTTTAGCAGTTCAGGATGGATTCCTATCTTAGTCAGTCCCTGTACTAAAAATAGGAAGTAAAATTTGAATTTGAACTTAACAGCTGTTTGAAAATAAATTAATTAATTCACCATGAGTTAATTAGTTGTGAAAAATCAAACATGAAGTCTATGTGAGGACATGCAACAGTTTATCTATTAATTAAGGAATTTATCCATCAATTAAAGAGATAAGGATGAGTTCTAATTTGAGTAGTAATTAGTTGGCTCAGTTAACAAAGTCAAGTCCAGTTATAATTGATTTAAACAGTTTGTTTAAATTAAGTAAGTTCAGTTAGTTAATGCATGCTTGCATATAACTGTTGCACTTCAGATAACTGAAGATTCTCTCATGAATAACTCATGCATGTCAGTTCAGACAGAGACCCAATTGAGATCAGAGAAGGGATAGTGTACTATCAGTTGGATGAATATTTTTCCTATAAAGGAAGCTCATCCATGATGAGGATTTATCTCCTTCAAGATTGCGTAGTTGGATCATAGGTTAGTGAGTGTGTGAAGAGGCCAATTCACACAAGTGGCTTCACTGGACCCCAATCAGAATTGCGCAAAGAAATAGGAGGCTTGGAGGGCAAACCAGAGGTTAGATAGAGGCCTTTGACTGTCTATGAGCAGCAGAGGTATTGCAAAAAGAGCAGGATAGCTTTTGAGCTGATTCTTTTTGTAATACTGGCTATATTTCCACTTGTATGATAATACAAAGTTGGGGTTTTAGGGTGAGGCTTTCCCCGAGTAAATTCTTTTGTGTTATGTGTGATTGATTTCTCCATATCAGTTATATGTGTTCTTATTGATGTTTCTCATGTTCGATTAAGCTTCCGCTAAATTGGTTGTAGAAGTAGATCAAGTATTTTGCTTTAGTCTATTGCATTATCAAGTGATCTACAGGTGGGAATTTCTACAAAAGGCTCCAAACCTCAACAACATCTGTGGAACACGTTTCATAAATTTTCACACTGGATCCACCTGCTTTAATACATCACAACTTGTAGATCAAATGAAGCAAACACCAACTTAATTCAAACAGAACAGTTAGATCACTGTAACCAGAACACGGAACTAAACTCAAAATACTCCATCAACACACAAAATCAACTGCAAGCCTGTTCATTCATATGCCAAAAAGTATATGCTACTTCACTTAAGGAAACCTACGTGTATATGCGCTTTTCTGTAGAGCAACTTGCATACAAATCTTAATATACTGAAAATTGAAAAACTTGTAACTCTGAATCAGACACAGAGTTGATCAAAGATATTCTGAAATATTATGTTAGCTTACAGAACCCTCATACAGTCAACAACATCAATAATATTTTCAACCAATCAACATGTAACCAAATTCAACTTCATCATTCAATTAGTTCTACTTCAGACATTATCACTCAATCCAGATCAACATGAGGACATCATTGACAGAGAGAAGGGATATGGTAGTACTGATTAGGTTGATCAGTCATTTATGAACATAAACCCTTACTTTATATACATGACTTTGAAGAAGCGAACCCACGTATATACCCGACTTACCTGAGACCAACCTGCGTATAGATCTACAAATTTTGATCTAAAATTGCGCAACTCTTCAGAACTTTAGAAAGACCCAAATCATAATATTCAGAGATAAAAGCATGCACCAATACTTAGATCTAGTCAATCCATGAGCATATCATACCCTGGAAAGTCATTTCAGGTCTCATGATCCTGATCCATCATTGTATTCATCGATGCATAATTATTTCATATCTATGTGTCAAATATGGACCCTTATAATGAAAATATACTTTAGATTGAAGTATTCATCAAAAACCCTTTCACATGCACACTTAGCACTTTGATCTTCACCTCCTTATATGGTTTAGCATTTTTCAATATCGCGGGTCAAAACCATACTCGATCCAATGGTTTCTCTGATGTGATCAATATCTGTTGTCGCGCTCATTAATATGGACCAATACCATGGTAAATACCCCGAGTATTTAGAATACCATGGTGCAAAAATGATACACGCCTTTGCTTCTTTAAACTCACATGTATACGCGACTTGGCCTTGATGAACTTGCATATAGTTCTTGAACTTCCAACTTTATCATTCCTCTGCCTCTGAACTGCCATGCATTTTTCAAAACAGTCGGTCACATCTGTAAACACATCCTATTTATATCTTTAAGTATATTTTCATCAAGAGACAACTTATCAAGTAGGTTTCCATGCATCAAATAGGTTGTCATCAAGGACAACTCATCAGGTAGGTTGCCATCAAGGACAACACCTAATTCATAATGCCAACATATGGACCTTTCATGACCCTCACTATTGATGCATATATATATATATATATATATATATATATATATATATATATATATATATATATATATATATATAGATATAGATATATGGATACATTCAGTAATCATCACCATTTCATATATAAAAATACTTTTTATGATGGCCCTTTAACGACCCTCATTATTCATAAATATATAGGGACGGATAATGATCATCACCATTCTTATGAATATTAGGGCATAATGGAATCGAACCACCAACTACAAGCAGGTGCTCTTCCATTGAGCTATCACCCTTAAAAGAATTAAACCTTGAAACTTTATAAATTCTAAATTCTAAAACTTTAATTAAATTATAAAACTTTGTAAAGTCTTGCGCAAACAACTATCCAATAGATTGAGAACATGATTGTTTTAAAGCAAGGAATCAATTTTCACGTGGTTAGTTTGCTCAACCACCTAAAAAATAGCATCAAAGTCAATTGTTTAAACTTGAGACTAACCAAAATACAAACCCAAAGTCCCCATGTTCTATGGCTCCTCTAATACAAGCTTGTAGATGAAATAAATCACTAAATAACTTAAAAATTATATACATATATAAGAAAAATTGACAAAAATAGGCATTATAACTACTATGATTATTAAATATCAAAATCATGTAGAATATATAATTCAACAAAGTGACTAAACATGATGGAGCCAACACGAAATCCAGTGCATAATTCTCACGTAGACTCCATGAATATTCATACCTCTAGAATGTAACTCTTCTCAATCCCCCAGAAAATAATATAGAAATCCAAGGAAGAAAATGGGCAATATAACTTAACTATAAAGATCCAAAATCTTACAGGGATCCAAATAGGACAGAATTAGAATAATACAGTGAAAATATTGAAAAACAACATCAAGGGTCCATAATAGTTTTTCTAGAGCATATCAACTCAACATCAAGGGTCCATAATAGTTTTTCTAGAGCATATCAACTCCCAACTGACAAAGTATGACAAATTGATAAGCTATAACACAAAAATATTTAGTTAATATAAAATCACATAATTATGACCTGCATACAAAATATTCAATTAATATTCTATAACATAATCCAGGCTCAGGTATAGAAACACTTATACATGGCTCTAAACTGCAACAAAGATGAACATACAAATAGGCCACTAAAAAATTATAAGAGCTTTAAAAAGAAGCTATAATATATATTACTTGAAACATTAATAGAAAAAACATATATTAAAATTCACTGTGTCTGGCAATTCAAGATAGAAGACTTGATAACATGTTAAAGATGCATACAGCTGAAATTGAAGGTGAATCTGCATGTCCTAGAGAACCATGTGAAACATCCATTCCAATAATAATTGTTGGTTTTATTGAAATCTTAAGTCTCCTATGGGAAAATTCCATAGTTAAAACAAGGTTGAGGCCACCAACCTGAAGAACAAAACAATATTTCTAGCAATATCAACATACTGAAGCAAGGGGCTCACCCAAAAAGGCAAAGGAATATAAATTAAATATTGATCACTGAATATTGATTAAATACTTTCGCATTTATTTTCAAATGCCACATTTGTTAAATATTGATTATTGACCTTCTTCATTTTCAAGGGTGAAATACATTGATTAATCACTCCCAAATTGGGCAAGAATTTCTTCTTCCAAGGCCCTAAAATAGGGTATATATATATATATATATATATATATATATATATATATATATATATATATATATATATATATATATATATATATATATATATATATATATATATATATATATATATATATATATATATATTATGAGATGTTACAAATTTGAAAGACCTAGTTTAGCATCATAAAAAGGTAAAAATCTAAACGTTCATTAACAAAAAAATTACAGAATCACCATAAAGGTCACTGTTCCTCCTCTCCGGTAAGATGCAGAGAAGAAAATGAGGCGACTTTGGAAGTCTATATTTCACCTAACATATCATCATTTCAGCCCTGTCAACAAGGTTCTTCTTTCTTTCTTGTAGACTTTCTTCCAAAACTCCCAAACAATCGACTATTACCTAGAGTAGACATTTTAATTATGTAATGTCCCAACATGTCCCATGTCCATTATTTCGTTTGAAAAAAATTCCTGAATTGAAACATGCAATTTGCCCATTCTCCAATTTTCGTTTCCCAAACCATATTCTACTATAGGGTTTATTGCATGGGTGGTTGTGGATGGGAAACCCTCTCGGATCTTCCTGGGACCCAAGGTAGACCATTTGAGATTAACTACAATTGTCACAAAGATGTAGGTTTTAACCCCGTATAGAAATTACCTGCATACAAATTCTAAAAATAGAAAATAAACAATGGCGAGATAGTAAAACATAAAACATATATACACAAATATTTTCCCCCAGATCCCAAAACCAGGACTACTAGATTGATTTCTCATTATATTCCTTTCAATGTTACAATACAAATATATACATGTTGAAGCATCCATAAACCCCAATCCATCAACCTTGGATTAGAACATAACCGTAGTTACCTTGACCGGATCTACAAAATACCATGGAATAAAAACCATCATGCCCAAAACCATGTGCAAAATCCATGCAAAAAACCATAGGTAGGTCCTCCCACCTAATATAGGGTCCAAAAAAAATTCCCGGGGCATTGCCTTGGACCCTGTGCAAGGGTCTACCACCCCCCAGCATATCCCTCAGCACAACGTACATGGGGGGCTACTGCCCTGTGTAACCCCCCCGTGTGTGGGGTAGTCATGGAAAGAATATAACACAACCCAACATTCAACCACTTGTTGTCTTCTTTCCACAGGGGGGCATAGGAGAGTTTAGTCATTGATCCAACCCTGCAACACCCATTGTTTCTCTACACCAAGAGAACCTCTCAATGCTCACAGAATTGTTCAATGCACCTGCAGTATTCTTCAAAGTGTCCACCTTTACCAACAACACATTTTTTCCCTCAGCCATATCCCTCACAAAGTGATACTGAACATCAATGTGCTTTGTATTTGAATGATAAGAGGGATTCTTTGCCAAGAAAGTTACATTTTGGCTGTCACAGTCTATCCTTATAACTCACTATACTAACCCCATACTTGAACACAATCTTTGCAACCAAACTTCTTCCTTGCTTGCATGAGCGGTTGCCATGTATTCTGCCTCTATAGTTGAAAGTGCCACTACAAACTGTCTCTTACTCATCCAACTGACTACACCTCCAAATAGGTTAAACACATACCCACTTGTAGATCTTCTACGATCCAGATCTTCAGCCCAGTCTGCATCAACAAAGCCACAGATGTCCAAAAATCTGTCCAATCATGGTCTTCCTTGGTAGCACAAACCATAATAACTAGTGCCACACAAATACTTGAAAACCCGCTTCACTGTCATCTAATGCTCCTTCCCTGGCTTTGACATAAACCTGCTCAATACTCCCACTGCATGTGCAATGTCTAGTCTATACAGACCATTGCATACATCAGGCTACTGACTGCACTTGCATATGGAACATGGGACATGTCCTCTTCCTTTTCTTATGTCTTGGGACACTGTTCAACAGATAACTTTACACCTACAAGAATAGGAACCTTCACCAGTTTACTATCCTGCATATTAAACCTCTGTAGTATTGTCTCGACATGCTTCCTCTAGTTTAACCAGAGCTTCCTCTTTGTCAATCGCGTTTAATTTCCATGCCCAAAATATAGTTTGCAGCACCAAGATCTTTTATGTCGAATTTGGAGGAAAATTGGGTCTTCAAATCCTGGATAATTTCTTTTTCATTTCCAACCAACAACATATCATCCACATACAAGACCAATTAATTTTAAATACACAGAGTGATATGCTTTGCTTCTGGTGAAGCCAAGTCCCCGTATAAATGTATCAAATTTCTGATACCACATCCTTGGTGACTGTTTTAACCCATATAAAGACTTTTTTAACTTGCATACCAGTTCTTTCTTACCCTTCACTGAAAAGCCTTCAACTTGCTTCATGTAGATCTCTTCTTCCAGATCCCTGTGAAGAAATTTTGTCTTCACATCCATCTATTCTACCTTAAAATCAAAAGTAGCAGCAACACATAAAATTAATCTAATAGAAGCTACCTTGGCAATAGGAGAAAAAATATCACCAAAATCAATTCTCGACACCTGGGAATAACCTTTTGCTACCAACTGAGCTTTTTATTTCTCCACATTTCCTTTTGCATTCATCTTCTTCTTAAACACCCATTTTCTGCTAATGGGTTTCCTTCCAACCGACAACTCCACCAGATCCCAAGCCTCATTTCTGTGCAAAGATGCCATTTCATCAACCATGGCCTCTTTTTAGAGTTTTGCATCCTCTGAATCTACTGCTTCCCCCATAATTCTAGAATCATCATCAGTAATAGATAAAGAAAAATTTGAACAGAAAGCAGATGGACTATACCTTTCTGTCTGCCTTCTTTCTCAAACTGATCTTCTCACAGCTGGAGTTTATGGCTCTTCATCTTCTTATTCTTCTGTTGTAGATTCTGATTCTTCCTCCTTTAGCTGAAACTCTATCTTCTCAGGTTCCTTTGGTAGGACTTCATGTTTAATAACATTTTTCACCTCTCTAAACACCACATCTCAGTTGTACACAACCTTCCTTGTTTCTGGGTTCCAAAGCTTATAAGCTTTTAAACCATCCTTATACCCAATAAAGATGCACTTTTCATATTTAATATCCAACTTTGTTCTTTTATCCTTTGGAACATTTACATATGCATCACATCCAAATACCCTCATATGTGAAAGAGAAGGTTTCTTACCAGTCCATACCTCTTGTGGAGTCTTATCCTCCAACACTGATGAAGGTGATTTGTTGACTAGGTAAGCTACAGCCTCCACCGCCTTTGCCCAGAATTCATGTCCTAACCTGGTACCACTGAGCATGCTTCTTGCCCTTTCCATCAACATCTTGTTCATTCTTTCTGCAACTCCATTTTTCTTAGGTGTGTATGGAGTAGTATTTTGTAGTATACCACACTTATTACAGAACTCTTCAAATTCCTTCTTGCAAAACTCTCCACTGGTATCTGTCCTCAGCACCTTTATCTTCTTCTCTATCTGGCTTTCCACCAGAGCCTTAAACTCTTTTAACTTGTCAAAGACTTAAGATTTCTTCCTAAGGAAATATATCCACAAATTCCTTGAGAAGTCATCTATAAATGATACATAGTACACAAACTTACCCAGTGATGGAACCTTCATAGGTCCAAACACATCACTCGCACAAGCTCTAATATCAATTTGACCCTCTTAGCACCAGAGGGGAAACTCACCCGATTACGCTTCCCATATACATAATTTTCATAGAAATCAAAATCCAAAGAGAAATTAGATATACCTTCTATCATACCATTACCATGAAGTATTCGAAGGCCCTTCTCTCCAATATGTCCAAGCCTTTGATGCCATATGATGGTATTTTCTCTAAAGACCACTAGATTTTTTTCTCCACTTTCAGGAACCATAGAACTATTGCACCCATCAATAACAGTGCTACCCTGAAGCTTTTACAGAGTTCCAATTCGAACTCCCCACATCAATACCAGTTCTCCCTAAATCACCTTGCAGGCATCTTTCTCGAACACTGTTTTTACACCTGCATCATTCAACTTGCTTACAGAAATCAGATTTCTAGCCAATGCAGGAATATGTAGAACACCCGGAAGTGTTCTAATCCTTCCACCTTGCAATTTAAACTTGAATTTTCTGCGAATGATGATTCTAGACTTCCTGTCATCCCCTAAGAAGACATCACCACCATCATATTTCTCATACTCGCAGAACCACTCCCTATGGGGAGTGAAGTGAAAGGATGCACCTGAGTCAATCAAGCATGCCTCATGATCTACATGTTTTCTTGAAGAAGAAGCCAAGTACACATCCCCACCTTCATCTGAGGTGATTTTCACCTCTGTAGAAGGAGCATCATCATATCCCTTTCCTTTCTCAGGAGCTTTAGATTTACAGTCCCTTTTGTAGTTCCCTTCCTTTCCGCATTTCCAGCACACCTTTATAGGTTTTCCTGGAGATTTAGATCTCTGTCTAGATTTAGATCTCCCACTCGAGGACTTATTTTTATTTATGTTTTATGATTGTCCTCGTATAGAAAAGGCATCAACATTCTGGCCCTCCATATTTTTCCGTCTCCTCTCCTCCGACAGCAAGGATGAGACTATTTCATCAACTGCAAGGCAGTTGCATTGCTACCTATTACAAAAACTAGACTATCCCACGAATCTGGTATAGAAAACAACAAAATGATGCACTTATCTTCATCTGAAATTTTAATATCAACAAATAATAATTGGCTTACCACAGTATTAAATGCGTTCATATGCTCTGTCACCAAGTCTCCATCTTTCATCCTCGGGTTGTACAACTTTTTCCGTAGGAACAGTTTGTTCACAAGAGACTTAGATTGGTGCAAAGTCCCTAACTTTTCCCACAAAGCCTTCATCGAAGCTTCCCCTGATACATTCAACAATACTGAATCTGAGACACAAAATTGTATTGTGCTCTTTGCCTTCTGATCCAACTTCGCCCAGTCTTCAGCTAACATTGTTGTTGGTTTAGTACCCAGATCTACCGTGATCCACTAATATTTATCCACCAATAGGTCCTCCATCTCGAGTTTCAACCACTCAAAACTCTGACAATTAAATTTCTCGATCTCTATCTTTCCACTACTCACCATCTTCTTTCTCAAGAAGAATCATTCCCGTTGATCTCCCACTGAACAGGGTCTATGACAAGCAAGAGAAAAAACCCCTCAGCAGCAAGGGCGTCCCCTTGAATCCAAAACAAGTCTGATACCAAATGTAGGTTTTAACGCTGTATAAAAATTACCTGCATACGAATTCTAAAAACAGATAATAAACAATGGTGAGAGAATAAAACATATACACACAAAGATTTTACCCTGGATCCCAAATCTGGGACTACCAGATTGATTTTTCATTATATTCCTTTCAATGTTACAATACATATATATACATGCCGAAGCATCCATAAACTCCAATCCATTAACCCTGGATTAGAACATAATCGTAGTTCCCTTCACCGGATCTACAAAATACCATGGACTAAAAACCATCATGCCCAAAAACATGTGCAAAATCCATGCACAAAACCATGGGTAGGTCCGCCCACCTACTATAGGTTCCCAAAAAATTCTTAGGGCACTGCCCAGACCTCGTGTAGGGGGCATACCACCCCCCGACAGCGGGGGTAGTTGCACCCCCTATAACCCCCCCGTGCATGAGGTCATCGTGGAAAAAATATAACACAACCCAACAAAATAAACACACATTTATCATATTAACCCATGATTGACAAAGAAAAAGGAGAAGAGTTACCTTAGTCCTTAAAGTAGACCTGTTGGAGATCTCAGTATGGCAAAGTGGAAGACCTCTCTGCTAGCTCCTAGATCAGAACCTTGTCATAAAGAAGACAAAGTGTAATCTTCACAGGATATGAACCTTGACAAGCAAAGAATTAACATACAGGAGAATATAAACTAGCATGCATCTAAGCTACTTATCGATTGTGCCATTGAACCAACATGTAAAGAAATATAGTCTCGACACTATCAAGTAGACAGAACATAAAAAGATCTATATTATCTAATAGAAGAAGGATGATTACAACCATTATGGCTATATCAAGCCTCCTCTAGTCCTCCATCTCCACTCTCTCTCTCTCTCTCTCTCTCTCTCTCTCTCTCTCTCTCTCTCTCTCTCTCTCAACTTCTTGGCAACATAACAATGCTCGATCTCTTCAAACTTTCGACGACCATTCAATCTTTGTTACAATGACTGAGCCTCCAATTTATATATGGAGAGAGGCTCATCCTTTCCAATTCCTCCATGAGTTCGAATGAGGAAAAATCTAGGAACTTTCCTTGCTTTATTGTTGTTTCCCTTTCCATGTATCTTAGATAGGATTAGCAATATCCCAAGTCATGACTGAGGCGCAAGTTTCCTGCTTTTTGAGCTGAAAGTTGAGTGAAAAGTGGGATGTCAGTCACTCAACTCATGTTTTGACCTCTAGACTGTATGAAAATCCAGTAACGCTTCCCTTTAGGCAAAACCGAGTGTTAACCTAGGGACTAATTCTTTTTTCTGAGTGTTGGGCAGCGTTATAACTCCTTTTGTCTGTTTCTGGGGTGTGTTACCCTAGAAAATAGGTCTGCAACTTAGGTATTTATTCCAACCAAAGTGTCCTTCTCATCTGAGTTGATGAGGAGGTCATTTTGTTGTATAACAGATGCCCCCTAAAGTGTGAGGTCAGAGAAAAAGACAATGATCGAAAGACTTTATAAATGTAGCTGAAGAGAGAGAGGGTTGGAGCTTCGGGACTACGGTCACCTGAAACAAGAAACATATGTCAAAAATATAAGAACATGTCCTGAGTCGGGCATTCCCATGCTCAGTAGTTGTGTCAGAGTGATTTCTCAAAAATAGGTGTGACTATCATGTCCACTGATAGGCACAATGTGGAAGTTGTGTCATAATATGATCAATCTAATTAGTTGTCTCCGAAAACAATATATGCAGCTTGGGAGAGGAAATAAGGTGGAGTGATGTAAGCCTCTACCCAAGGTTTTGGTCGCCTCTTATCTAAACAACATATTTCTACACATGCGAATAAATGAGTTGAAGTCGAACATGTGAGAAATTGTCTAATTACCAGTCAATGATGAAAATTGTTAACAGACGCGAGGATGGCCACTAATAAGGATGATGATCTCCAAGATAGCAGTACAATCTAGTGAGTGCGAGAAGGATGTTGTCCTTGAACACTTGTAGAATCGTTCAAATGTGAGCCAAAGATGAAAACCCCCAATCAAACGCAAGGTAACCTGCCACTGAGGACTGCAAGTTCCAGGGTACTGATATGTTTCTAGATCATCTTCTAAGATAAGATGTTGAAGTCGATAGGAAGATATATGTCAAAGGTACGAAATAAGGTGTCATGCATCAGTTGACATGAAACAAGACAAGAATGATTGTTTTGGAGATATATTTTGAGCAATGGGTCAAACTAACGGAGGGAAATTTTAGACATATGATGGTATGGTTGATTCAAGAAAGAGATAGTAGATGAATCCCTTAAACAATAGAAGGCACAACATCAAGGTTACCAGGAAACTTAGACTCCTGAAAACTAAAGAGTGTTAGGATACAGCGATGTAGGAACATCAGAGTATAAAGGCTAAACTCATAGGATGGTAAGGTTTGATGAGAAGCTGACAAAGAGGTTTGCTGAGGGGGTTACATGTTCAAGGGATTGACTACTACCAAAATACGCTTCAGAATATAGATATTAAGCCAATGTTCAGTCTAATTTTTCCCCATCTGATTAATTTCAATGAGTCCATAAAGGTAAACTTGGTGGTATTTTCATATTTAGAGAGTCTAAAAATATCGTAAAGACAGGTACAAGGGGTACGTTTGTCATGGTTGATGACCGGGTGTGACAAAGGGTTAATAGTATACCTAGCACAGTTCCTTTTTCGTAATTTAGTCCATTGAGTCTGAATAAAGTGATAAAACTATGCTTAATACACATCTACATCATTTTGTTACGAGTACGAGGAGACAAAGTAAACTCGATATTCTTCATGAAATTTTAAAGAGTCAGATGAATAAAAACTCAATAGATATTCATAGAATTCTAACGAGTCAGATGAAGGAAACTCAATAGATCTTCATAAAATTTTAACAAGTCAGATGAAGGAAACTCAATAGATCTTCATAAAATTTTAACGAGTCAGATGAAGAAAACTCTATATAACTTTTTCAGTTTAAGAAGCGAGGAAAAGAGGTAAAAATAATTGCTCAGGTCTTCTTCGTAGGAGATTTATCAGCCCAATGAATGTGACTTAGGGGATTTTTAGTTCAAGAGGGAGAAAAAGTCCCAAACAAGAATGTTCTCATATATTCTTCGTAGGAGTTTTACAAGCCCAAAGAAGGTAACTCAGGGGTTAATCCAGATTTAAACAGGAACGCAACAAATTACAGAGATAACCATAAAAACAGAGATGCAGTGGAAATACTACTTCATTTCATTAATGTAAAATACTGAAATATGCTTACAAACAGAAATGGAAATAAATTAGCTAAGCGATGGTATCTTATCTCTGAGAAGAGATGTGGCGGCTACATGCCTCTGAACTGTGTTACAATGAGGCTCGAAAGCCTATTTATTGTTGAGAAATAATAGAAAACCCTAAACATCCAAAAACCTAACCCTAGAAGATGAAACGCCAAAGTGTGGGCCCCATTTGGGTGAATTGGTACACCAACTTCCCGGGGTCGTAACTTTGGCATATGATCTTCGTTTGACGCGCACAATATCTCGTTAGGAAGATCTATCTGAGAACTACAACTTTGAGAAGAGAAATATTGGTCCATGGACCCAAGTTTCTCCCAGTTTTCCCAAAAAACATCATTTAGGGCCTCAAAATTGCTCCGGAAGTTCAAGACCCAAAAAACTGCTAAAATAGTAAACTGTGCTACAATTAAGGAAACTGAAAAGCTGAAAGAAACAATGGTGGAGGTCCAAGTGGACTTTGTGGGTGGCCACCAATATCCACTTGGATCATTCCTCCCCACTTAGGAAGCAATGGTCCCCATTTCGTTGAGCTCCTCCATGAGATGAGGAAACTTCTGTTGAACTTGGTCCCTGGTGAGCCACTTGCCCTGGTGAAGGAGTTGGCCTACTTTGACAAATCGATACAATTGGATATTCTGTTGGAGAGTGTGATTGATCGGTGTGTCCATGATCCGATCAGTTGCAGCTTGTTCCATGCAATCTGGATTTAAATCTGTGGGTGTGAGTTGTTCTGCAATGTCAATTGTGTCTATTAATGGTGGAAAGTATGGCCGAAGGTGGTCCACATTGAACACTGGGTGCAGGCCAAGGAATGGGGGAATGTTGAGCTCAAATGCATGGTCTCCCATAGCCTTGGTAATGGTGTAAGGACGATATCGGAGTGGTCTGAGTTTCCAATAGGCTCCAATAAGGAGTTCCTTTTGCAAATGCAACAAGACATTGTCGCCCACCTGAAACTTGTGTGGCACCTGATGTTGATCATGTTGCTGCTTGTAATTAGCGTTGGATTTATCCAGAATGTCATGGACCTACTAGAAAATATGTTGGATGTGCTCAATGAAGCTATTTGCCTTATCTATTTCAAACTGGACATGAGCCGAATCTGCGTGAGTAGCTGCAAATGGCATGGCCATATCAATGGGACATAGTGGCTGGAATCCCAAGCCCACCTGAAAAGGGTTGTGGCCAGTCGAGTTGTGGACAGCCCAGTTGTAGCTATGTTGAACATAGGGGAGGCTCTCATTCCATGTGCGTGGATTCATTGAGTTGTACATGCGCAGGATGTGTACAATCATCCTGTTGACAACCTGTATCTGGCCATCAGTTTGAGGATGGAAGGCTATGGACTTAGTGAGTTTGGTGTCCAACATTGACCAGAGACTGGACCAAAATGTAGTGACGAACCTGATGTCCCGATCTGAGATGATAGACTATGGGATCCCAAAGTGTACCCACACTCGTTCAAAGAAGAGTTCAGCAGTGGCTTCTGCTGTGATATTCTTCTTGTAGGCCGCCATAATGGCCATCTTCGAGAACCTGTCAATGACCACAAAAACACAGTCATTTCCATGCTTAGTGGAAGGAAGGCCTGACATGTAATCCATGGATATGGATTCCCAAGGTTGACTAGGGGTAGGTAGAGGGGTGTAGAGGCCTTGCTTCTTAATGGTCAGTTTGGCAATGGTGCAGGCAGTGCATGATCTGATGTACTTCCCAACATCCTGTCGAAGATTCAGCCAATAGAAATACTTCTACAATACTGCCACCATTTTCTCGACCCTGAAATGCCCAACAGCTTGACTGTAGTGTGCTCCCTAAATCATCTTGGCATGCTCGCTTGAAGGAACACAAAGGTGACCCAGGTGGCATAACAGGGAATCCTGGAGGTGAAAATCTGGAACATGCTGACCCTCCAAGAGTGTTTGGTATGTGTGGCCGAATTCTGGGTCGATTTTGTAGAGAAGTAGTCAATTAGAAGTTTCGTGCCCACAAGAGTTGAGCACGGTGGTTAACGCCATGATCGGTGGTCGACTGAGGAAATCAGCAACATTACTGGTGATGCCCTTCTTGTACTTGATATTCAAATGGAACTGTTGCAGGTATGTGGACCACTTTTGATGGCAATCATTCTGCAATTTCCCTTGGGTCTGTATGAACTACAAGGGTCGGTGGTTTGTGTGGATGACCGTTTCCTTCCCCAAAATGTAATGCTTCCTTTCTCGGCAGGCATGCATAATGGAATATATCTCTTTGTCATAATTGGGATACTTCCGCACTGTGTCTAAAAGTGTCTCACTGTGATATGCCACTGGATGCCCATGTTGAGTAAGGATTGCCCCAATAGAAAGTTAGAAGCATATGTCTCGACCACAAATGGATGTTGCAAGTCTGGTAATGTGATCACTGGTGCTGAGCAGAGGTGATCTTCCAACTCTGTGAATGCCTTCTATTGAGATTCAAATGAAAATAATTTTTCTTTCACTCCTCCCTTGGTGACTTGAATCAAGGGCCAAGTGATATGAGAAAATCCAAACACGAACCTGCAATAGAAGTTGGCATGACCTAAAAAGTTACAGAGCTCTGTTAGAGTGGTTGGAGATGGCCAATCCCGAATGACTTGGATCTTGGTTGGATCCACATGCACCCCCTATTCATCTATAATGTATCCTAGATACTAAACTTGGTTCATGCCAAAAATACATTTCTCCAAATTGGCACATAACTTGTGTTGCCGCAGCGTTTGGAGAACCTGTCAGATGCGTTGGAGGTGCTCTTCCCAACTCTGGCTGAAGATCAGGATGTCATCCAAGTATACCATTACAAATGAGTTGGTGAATGGCCACAAGATGTCATCCATTAGCCTCATGAAGGTTGTAGGAGCATTCGTCAATCCGAATGGCATAACCAACCATTCGAAGAGGCCCTCCTTGGCTTTGAAGGCAGTCTTCCACACATCAGAGGGTTCGATTGGTACCTGGTGATATCCTAACTTCAAATCGATCTTCCTAAAATATTTTCCCCCCTTCAATTGGTCTAGGAGGTCATCAATCCATGGGATCGGGTACCTATTACAGACAGTGATCTTGTTCAGCGCCCAATAGTCAATACAGAGTCTCCAAGTCCTATCCTTCTTCTGTACCAACACAATCAGGCTCCCACAGGGCGATGAACTCGGATGGATGTGACCTTTCTACAGCAACTCTTGAATCTGCCTCTTGATTTCATCGTTCTCCAGAATTGAGCGCCGATAGATTAGTCCATTGGGCAGTGACGCACCTGGGGTCAGATCGATGGAGTGCTAGACTTGATAGTGCAGAGGAACCCCTACGAGGGAGGTGAAGATGCCCTCGCACTCCTCCACGACCTTGTCCATCTATAGTTGTCATGCGAAGGGCCCCTGTTTGGAGGTCGTGGCCACCGTCTTCTTCTTTCCTTGAGGGCGTATCATCAGGAAAACAAATTTCTCGACTTTGGAAATGAGTTTACTGCATTATTTTGCAGTAACCAAAGCGATGGCGGTAGGCGATGCTACCTCCGGTATCCTGTACAACTTATTTCCCAAAGTAACAATAATAGCATGGGGCCTTGATTCATACACAGCATGTCACTTCCAAAAGTATGGTTGTCCTAATAATACATCACAAAATTCAAGGGGAGCAATGTCACACAATACCTCATCCATGAAGGGCTTGATGTTGTATGGAAGGCGACACTGCTAGCTCACGCGAAGATCCCGTCCTTGGTGAAGCCACCTGATGGTGTATGGTTGTGGATGTGTTGTTGTCGGTAAGCACGGGCTCTTCACGACCTCTGCTGAAATGAGGTACTTTTGGCTCTCACTGTTGACAATGAACTGTAGCGGGGAGCCCCTTACCCACATCCGTGAGTGGAAGAGATGCTCCTCCTCCTCTAAATCTTCGGGTTCCTCCTTCTGGATCTTCATGGTGGAAATGGTGGCATTGGGCTCCACATTGATAATCTTCTTCCCTTTTTCATTCCCCTTGTCGGGTTCTAACTCAGAGTCAGAACATGCATCTTATTCTAAAGTCTTTAGCTTGGCCACTAGTGACTGCTTGGCCCGACACTCACTTGTGTTGTGAGTGGAGCTCTTATGGAACTCACACCACTTTCTCATGTCCTTTTTCAGCTTCGCGGCACTGTTCTTTGCTTGCATATTTGGCGAGTTGTCTTGGGCTGCCCCACCTTAGCTTTGTCCTTTGCTCTGTGGTTTGGGGGCACCTTTCCCTTGCTTCAGATTCACAGATCCAAAGTCTTGCTTCTTCTGTTTAAACTTTTGCTCGACCTTGACGGCATACCAGTATGCCATGCCGAGCGAAGGGATGTTCAGGAATTCTATTTCTTTCTGGATGTACTTGTGCAGGCAACCATGGTATTTGAGTACCAAATGCTGCTCTAAATCCTTGATACCCAACTTTGTGCGAAGGGTATGGAAAATATTGGTAAACTCTGGCACGTCTTGGTCGCTTCCCTGCCGTAGCGTTGTCCACTTTATATATTGATCCTCATAGCTTCCGATGGGGTAGTATTGCTCCTTGATGGCATCCCAGAATGAATTCCAAGTGGGTGCGGCTGAAAATAGTGAGCCTGTACTTTCATCCTTCTACTCGCAGTAGGTTTTCCACCAGTCCTTGACGTGGGGGGCTACTTTGAGAAGAGCGAAAATAATATTTTCCCTACTGGAAAAATCATGAACAGAAATATAACCCTCTAGTAGATTTAACCATTTATCAATGACATCTGCGTCTATCTAACCCTTGAATATGGGGATTTCAAAATTAACTTGTACCTTAAATGGTGTGGAATTTCTAGAGTAGCTGTCGGAAGCCGATGCATTGCCCCTGGGTAGCCGCTGAAGGATCTGGGAAAAGTTTTCCATCATCACGTTCCTTTGTCGCTCGAGGGCTTCTTCGAGCAATATTTTGATAGGATCTCTTGCACCCTCATCTTTATTTTCATCCGCCATGGGAGGCCGTTAGGATTTGCGAGGCTGGTCTTGCAAAGGTTCGACCAGTTTAAGCCCTAACTCCTTATATCCTGACCTCGTTGGGGACATGCAAAGAAAAACAGAGAAAAAAAGCAGACCGCTCTCATACCACTTAACTGGATTTAAACCAAAATGCAACAAATTACAGATATAACCATAAACACAAAGATGCAGTGGAAATAATACTTCATTTCATTAATGTAAAATACTGAAATATGCTTACAAATAGAAATGGAAATAAACTAGCTAGGGCAATGGTAGCTTATCTCACAGAAGAGATGTGGTGGCTAAATGCCTTTGAATTGTGTTATAATGAGGCTCGAAGGCTTATTTATTGTTGAGAAACAATGGAAAACCCTAAACATCCAAAAACCTAACCCTAGAAGATGAAACGCCAAACTATGGGCCCCGTTTGGGTAAATTGGTACATCAATTTCCCGAGGTCGTAACTTTGGCATACGATCTCTATTTGACACACACAATATCTCGTTAGGAAGATCTATCTGACAACTACACCTTTGGGAAGAGCAACATTAGTCCATGGCCCCATGTTGCTCCCAATTTTCCCAAAAAACGTCGTTTAGGGCCTCAAAACGGCTCCAAAAGTTCATGACCCAAAAAACTGCTAAAAATAGTAAACTGTGCTATAATTAAGGAAACTGAAAAGCTGAAAGAAACAATGGTGGGGGTCCAAGTGGACTTGGCGGGTGGCCACCAATATCCACCTGGATTATTCCTCCCTCCTTAGGAAGCAATGGTCCCCATTGCGTTGAGTTCCTCCATGAGATGAGGAAACTTCTGCTAAACTTGGTCCATGGTGAGCCACTTGCCCTGGTGAAGGAGTTGTCCTTCTTTGACAACTCGATATAGTTGGATATTCTGCTGGAGAGTGTGCTTGATCTATGTGTCCATGATCCGATTAATTGCAGTTTGTTCCATGCAATCTGGATTTAACTCTGTGGGTGTGAGCTGTTCTACAATGTTGGATGTGTCTAGTAATGGCGGAAAGTATGGCTGAAGGCAGTCCATATTGAACATTGGGTGTAGGCTAAGGAATGGGGGAATGCTGAGCTCAAATGCATTGTCTCTCACAGCCTTGGTAATGGTGTAAGGACCATATCGAAGTGGTTTGAGTCTCTGATAGGCTTCGATAAGGTGTTCCTTTTACAAATGCAACCAGACTTTATGGCCCACCTGAAACTTGTGTGGAACCCAATGTTGATCATGTCGCTCCTTGCACTTGGCATTGGATTTCTCCAGAATGTCATGGAACTGCTGGCGAATATGTTGGATGTGCTCAATGAAGTTGTTTGCCTTATCTGTTTCGGACTGGACATGAGCCAAATCTATGTGAGTAGCTGCAAATGGCATGGCCACATCAATGGGACATAGTGGTTGGAATCCCAAGCCCACCTGAAAAGGGTTGTGGGATCCCAAAGTGTACCCACACTCATTCAAAGAAGAGTTTAGCAGTGGCTTCTACTGTGATATTCTTCTTGTAGGCCACCATAATGGCCATCTTCCAGAACTTGTCGACGACCACAAAAACACAGTCATTTCCATGTTTAGTGGAAGGAAGGCCTGACATGTAATCCATGGAGATGGATTCCCAAGGTCGACTAGGGTTAGGCAGCGAGGTGTAGAGGCCTTGCTTCTTGATGGTCGATTTGGCAATGGCATAAGGAGTGCATGATCTGATCTACTTCTTGACATATTGTTGAAGATATAGCCAATAGAAATACTTCTGTAGTACTGCCACCATTTTCTCGACCCCGAAATGCCTAGCAGCCTGACTGCAGTGTGCTTCCCAAATCATCTTGGTAGGCTCACTTGAAGGAACACAAAGGTGACCCAGGTGGCATAACAAGGCATCTTGGAGGTGAAAATATGGAACATGCTGACCCTCCAAGAGTGCCTAGTATGTGTGGCCGAATTCTGGGTCACTTTTATAGAGAAGTGGTCAATTAGAAGTCTCATGCCCACAAGAGTTGAGCATGGTGGTTAACACCATGATTGGTGGTCGACTAAGGCAACCTACAACATTATTGGTGCTTCCTTTCTTATACATGATATTCAAATGGAACTGTTGCAAGTATGTGGACCACTTCTGATGGCAATCATTCTGCAATTTCCCTTGGGTTTGTATGAACTGCAGGGGTCAGTGGTCTATGTGGATGACCATTTCCTTCCCCAAAATGTAATGCTTCCATTGTCGACAAGCTTGCACAATGGAATACATCTCTTTGTCATAAGTGGGATACTTTTGAACTGTGTCTGAAAGTGTCTCACTGTGATATGCCATTGGATGCCCGTGTTGAGTAAGGACTTCCCCAACAGCATAGTCAGAGGCATCTATCTCAACCTCAAATGGTTGTTGCAAGTCTGGTAATGCGAGCACTAGTGCTGAGTAGAGGCGATCTTCCAACTCTGTGAATGCCTTATGTTGAGATTCAAACAAAAATAATTTTGCTTTCGCTCCTCCCTTGGTGACTTGACTCAAGGGCCAAGTGATATGAGAAAATCCCAACACGAACCTGTGGTAGAAGTTGGCAAGACCTAGAAAGCTATGGAGCTCTATCAGAGTGGTTGGAGATGGCCAATCCCGAATGACTTGGATCTTGGCTGGATCCACATGCACCCCCTATTCATTAATAATATATCCTAGATACTGAACCTAGGTCATGCCAAAAGTGCATTTCTCCAAATTGGCCCATAACTTGTGTTGCCGCAGTCTTTGGAGAACCTGTCAGATGTGGTGGAGGTGCTCTTCCCAAATATGGCTGAAGATTAGGATGTCATCCAAGTATACCACTACAAATGAGTTGGTGAATGGACACAAGATGTCATCCATTAGCTTCATGAAGGTTGCAGGAGCATTCATTAATCTGAAAGGCATAACCAACCATTCGAAAAGGCCCTCCTTGGATTTGAAGGCAGTCTTCCACACATCGGAGGGTTTGATTGGTACCTGGTGATATCCTGACTTCAAATCGATCTTCCTAAAATATTTTCCCCCCTTCAATTGGTCCAGGAGGTCATCAATCTGTGGGATCGGGTACCTATTACAGACAATGATCTTGTTCAGCGCCCGATAGTCAATACAAAGTCTCCAAGTCCCATCCTTCTTCTGTACCAACATGATCGGGCTCCCATAGGGCGATGAACTCAGACGGATGTGACCTTTCTACAACAACTCCTGAATCTGCCTCTTGATTTCGTCGTTCTCCAAAATGGAGCGCCAATAGATTAGTCCATTGGGCAGTGGTGCACCTGGGGTCAGATCGATGGAGTGCTTGACCTGACAGTGTAGAGGAACCCCTGTGGGGGAGGTGAATATGTCCTCATACTCCTCCATGACCCTTTCCATCTGTAGTTGTCATGCGGAGGGGCCCTGTCTGGAGGTCGTGGCCACCATCTTCTTCTTTCCTTGAGGGCATATCATCAGGAAAACAAATTTCCCAGCTTTGGAAATGAGTTTACTGCATTGTTTTGTAATAAACAAAGAGATGGCAGTAGGCAGTGCTACCTCTGGTATCTTGTACAACTTATTTCCCAAAGTAACAATAACACCACGGGGCCTTGTTTCATACACAATATGTTGCTTCCATAAGTATGGTTGTCCTAATAATACATCACAAACTTCAAGGGGAGCAATGTCACACAATACCTCATCCGTGAAGGGCTTGATGTTGTATGGAAGGCAACACTGTTGGCTCACGCGAAGATCCCATCCATGGTGAAGCCACCCGATGGTGTACAGTTGTGGATGTGCTATGGTCGATAAGCCCGGCTGCTTCACGACCTCTGCCGAAATGCAGTTCTTTTGGCTCCCGCTGTCAACAATGAACTATAGCGGGGAGCCTTTACCCACATCTATGAGTGGAAGAGACGCTCCTCCTCCAATGGATCTTCAGGTTCCTCCTTCTGGATCTTTGTGGTGGCAATGGTGTCATTGGGCTCCGCATCGATAATCTACTTCCCTTTGACTGCCACCATGACTGCTTGGCCCAACACTCACTTTTGTTGTGAGTGGAGCTCTTATGGAACTCACACCACTTTCCCAAGTCCTTTTTTGACTTCACGGTGTTGTTCTTTGCTTGTAGCTTTGGCGGGTTGTCTTGGGCTGCCTCGCCTTGGCTTTGTCCTTTTCTCTGCAGTTTGGGGGCACCTTTCCCTTGTTTTAGATTCACAGATCCAAAGTCTCGCTTCTTCTGTTAAAACTTTTGCTTGACCTTGACGACATACCAGTATGTCGTGTCGAGCGAGAGGATGTTCAGGAATTCTATTTCTTCCTGGATGTACTTTTGCAGGCAGCCACGGTATTTGAGTACCAAATGCTGCTCTGAATCCTTGATACCCAAGTTTGTGCGAAGGGTATGGAAAATATTGGAAACTCCACGTCTTGGTCCCTTCCCTACCGCAGCGTGGTCCACTTTATGTATTGATCCTCATAGCTTCCGACGTGGTAGTATTGCTCCTTGATGGCATCCTGGAATGAATTCCAAGTGGGTGCAGCTGAAAATAGTGAGCCTGTACTTTCATCCTTCTGCTCGCAGTAGGTTTCCCACCAGTCCTTGACGTGGGGGGCTTCATTGAGAAGAGCGAAAATAATATTTTCCCTACTAGAAAAATCATAAACAGAAAAATAACCCTCTAGTAGATTTAACCATTTATCGACAGCATCTGCGTCTATCTGACCCTCGAATATGGGGATTTCAAAATTAACTTGTACCTTAAATGGTGTGGCGTTTCCAGAATAGATGTCGGAAGCCGATGCGTCGCCCCTGGGTAGCCGTTGAAGGATCTGGGCAAAGTTGTCCATCATCGCGTTCCTTTGTCGGTCGAGGGCTTCTTCGAGTAAGATTTTGATAGGATCTCCTGCCCCCTCATCTTTCTTTTCATCCGCCATGGGAGGCCCTCAGGATTTGTGAAGCTGGTCTTGCAAAGGTTCGACCAGTTCAAGCCCTAACTCCTTATATGCCGACCTCGTTGGGGACATGCAATGAAAAACAGAGAAAAAAAGTAGACGGCTCAGATACCACTGATCTAGATTTAAATAGGAATGCAACAAATTATAGAGATAACCATAAACACAGAGATGCAGTGGAAATAATACTTCATTTCATTAATGTAAAACACTGAAATATGCTTACAAACAGAAATGGAAACAAACTAGTTAGGGCGATGGTTACTTATCTCTGAGAAGAGATGTGGCAGCTACATGCCCCTAAACTGTGTTACAATGAGGCTTGAAGGCCTATTTATTGTTGAGAAACAATGGAAAACCCTAAACATCCAAAAACCTAACCCTAGAAGATGAAACACCAAACTGTGGGCCTCGTTTGGGTAAATTGGTACATCAACTTCCTGGGGTTGTAACTTTGGCATACGATCTCCATTTGACACGCACAATATCTCGTTAGGAATATCTATCCAAGAACTACAAATTTGGGAAGAGCAACATCGGTCCATGGACCCATGTTGCCCCTAGTTTTCCCAAACAACGTCGTTTAGGGCCTCAAAATGGCTCCAGAAGTTCAGGACCCGAAAAATTGCTAAAAATAGTAAATTGTGCCACAATTAAGGAAACTAAAAAGCTGAAAGAAACAATGTTGGGGGTCCAAGTGGACTTGGCGGGTGGCCACCAATATCCACCTGGATTAGGGGTTTTTCAGTTTAAGAGCAAGAAAAAGTCCCAAAAAAGAACATGCTCATCTAGAGTCAAACTTGGTCAACTCTACATAAAGACACTAAAATATCATCAAAGCATAAGTAAAATTTGACATAATATCAATATGGTGCATGTTTAAACATGATAGGAATGAATAAATTCAATTTTGATGACTAGCTAAAGTGAGTCATACCTCTAGAGTGACTATAAGAAGGGTGGAAGGCCCTCATTTTCACTGTTTTAAGTTTGTGAGAGTGCTCTGGAGAGAAAAAGGAATAGAACTTTCATGAGTGATTGTGAGCAATCTAGGCGACCATTCGACATTTTTTCAGTTATAGATAGATGGCTTGATCCCTAACTTGCATTTAAATACTTAATCTAGATAGTTTGATGGTTATTTTTGCACTTTTGTGCAAGCCCTAGGTCGCTTGGTCAGCTAATACGTTCACCCAGGCTATGGGGCACGTTAAATGCTCTGCTCGTGAAAGGGAGGGGCATTAGCATGCCCTGTGGGCACTGGAGGGCCACGTTAGTTGGCTAAGCACAAGTTGAGCCTGGTTTTCTTGATTTCCTAGGGCTTTATGCCAGCTAGAGACTGATTCAAGGGTTGTGTTGTGCAGGAATCAAGCTTGCAAGATGCATCTGTGGAGAGAAAGAGCTCATGATGCTGAGGAACTACAAATGTTAAATGATATGGCATGTTTGGCAGCTTTGAGATGTTGTGGGTTGTTGAAGTATGCCAGACTTGACACGATGAAGAGTCAGGAGGATCTCTTGAGTTGGATTATCCAACAGTGTGATGAACGATAGGGTGTATTCAAGATTGGGGACCATGAGCTCTTAATAGCGAGAGATGACATATATTTCCTCACTAGTTTATCATGTAGAGGTGCATGATTAAAATTGATAGGAGGGAGAGAAGATCCTAGGACCACCTTGGATTTGATCCAAACATATTGCAGAGATGGCAGTTGTCTAGTGAGCAACAAAATTCCCATAGAGAAAATCAGAACAAGACCAATGAGGGCTATTCCATGGATGATCATGAGCCTGGCAGGGTCGAAGAGTTAGCATGTAGCTACAAAGGCCTAGTTTCTATTGGAATTATATTTCTTGCAGCTACAAATGTTCAACTGGTGTGAGGGAGTCCTCTGTCATGTGAAAGCAGAGTTGACAACATGTAAGACTTAGCCCCAAAGAGAGTTTTGGTATGGCACTTTGATCGTGTCCTTCATAATAGAGAGGGTGCCCATGATGAGGCCTTGTATGATTCTTGGTATAGCCAGTCCGAGGGAGCCTATACAGTAGAGATGGGTATCCCTAGCACCTCATATAGGAGGGGGACCGATTAGAAACTTCTTTGAGTGGCTCACAGGCCAGATCAAAATTGTTTGTGTGCAACCAAAACTTCCTATCACTCTCTCGGTCACTATATGCAGGCGACTATGACTGCACGATCACTCTTAGGAATTATTTATGCATGAAACTATGGCATAATACACTTAAAACCTAGATTCTCTCCCTTACTATTGTTGTGCGGGCGACCAAGATGTTCTGGTCGCTCTCAAGAACACTTTGTGCAAGCGACCAGGGACTGATACATCTAGATCTGTCTCTGAAGCCATAGTCGCTCCCATAAGCCTCTGTTCCAGTGTCCAAGGGTCTATAGTCGCTCTTGTAGGCTTATTTTCCAGTGTCCAGGGACCAGAATGTCTTGTTTTGTGCTAGTGACTGAGATCTAAAAGACCCTAACCCAGAGAAAACATTTTTCCTGTGATTTCAGTCCCTTGAGAGAACTCCTTCCATCGAACCTGTGCAAACCAAGAAAAAAGAGAAGAGAAGATGTGTCCAAATGATCTTGAGGTCTCTTCTATTTATAGGCTTTCCTGAGGGTTCACTTGGGGTTAAGGCTGATCCAAGTAGTTACTCATGTGGCTAGGGCCGACCCATTCCATAATACATGTACGAATAAAATAATTCATAACTCAACTTCTGCTTAACCAAATTGGTTGATCTTTAGGTCAATTTTGGTCCTCTCAAAAAAAAAATCTAATGCAATAATTATCTCAGTAATTTGAGTTGTCCAAGGTGGAATTTTATCATAGTTGCAAAAATTAACACTCCCTCTCAACTAGGGAGAATTCCACCTGCCAATATTTGTCCATCAAACAATATGCCATTTTGGAATATTCAAGTGTCATCACGTATCATCACTGATCATCTCTTTCATGTAGTTATCATGCCATGTCCATCTCATGTTTCTCATCATCACAAATCATCATTGTATATCTCGATCTATCCTTTGCTTATTCCTGGTTATCAATTGATTGTTCCTACTCATATGTTGAACATTCTTGGATCTATAAGAAGAAGAATTTGTTACCAGAGGGGAGCTCCAGCTACCACCCTCTATCCATTAGGCTTCTATCTAGAATATCTGCTAAATAGCTACTAACCGGAATATCATCATCAATTGTCATTGGAGAGCATATCATCACGGAGCACATCTCAACTTGGAACCACATCGGGGAGCAATAACTTCCACTCATACCAAGCAATAAGATAACTCATCACATACGGGAGTACACCCTCGACCTTGGAATTTCATCGGGGAGCTTACCCTCAACACAGAATCATATCAGGTTATCTTAACCCATCCTATTGCATATTGATCTTCCCATCGAAGACCTAGAATAGTCATGTGGTAGAACACCTACATCATAATCGACTTGGGTTGTACTCCCCAAGTACACTCTTAAATCGTTGGAAAAAATGAGGAGCGGTATTCCCATCAAGCTCGCCTGCTTGAGAGTATGATGCCAACTGGGGTATACTCTGCAAAGACCAAGTAGGGGAGTAGCATTCTCTGACTATATAAAGATAGGGAAGAAACATTCTTCAACCCTGGGTAACAGAAAGGGTAACGCCATATTTTCCAGAGTTCCCTCAACTCCAGGAGCCCTCTATCTCAATTCCTCACCCTGGGAGCTCAAGCAAGGTAGGAAGAGTTTGCTCAGTGTCCTCAATCAGCATTGCTCTCATCATCAGCTTGTCTTAATATCCACTCTTTTCTTATTCATACAAAACAACAAATCCAATATCATGTCAAATCATATATAATCATATGGATCACAAAAGGATACCATAATCATCCTCCCTCTCAAGGAGGTGCCAAGCACAAGCCTGAGCTTGTTTCAAATAATTGCATTGTCTCAATATATGAAAGTGTCTCAGTCCCAACTATAAATATGGGACTCACTTCCAATTGGATCATCAAGATGTATCCATGTCATATCGAGATCATGCTCAAACAACTCTCTAAGGAGATTTTGTATCCTGCCTCACAGCTAGCCATGCTAGTAACACCATGACCAACCTTGGTCATGCTATGGACCTTGCATCTAAGATAGCATGGCAGATCACATACTAAAGAAACATCAAAATGTGCTTATCAATAATAATCTCAAATATCATAATCACATCTATGAAAATACATAGGATAGATATCTCATTCTCAAAATAGAATACCTCATGCAAATATTTCAAATCATACTCAGTGGCAACTCTATGTGAGTGAAGAAACTCACTCATGAATTTATCCAAGTTCTATGTACATCATACATATACATATGGATGTTCAAAGCAGAACATCAACGCTTCAACCAGCGGATTCCATTTCAAGTTCAACAACATCTTGAACTTCAAGTCCGAGTATCCAAGGATTTGCAATTTTCATTATTCAAAAACATTTTCCAATAGCTTTGCAATAGGGAATTTCTTTCCCAATTCTAGAAATAGATTATTTCGGGCTTCATAAGCCATCTCTCTCTGATTTAGATCATCAGAGGCTCATCCCCTATCACAAGTAGATCATCAGGATATAAAACCAAAACCATAATCAATATCAAAGCCATACCTTGGAACTCAACATCTTGAATTCATCCGATAACTGTCAAATCTAGACATATCTGGATTGCAATGATCTAAGCATAATTCCTTGCTAAGCCAACATAATCATCCTTACATAACTCAATGTTGTACCAACAATCAACAAAGTCAACTCATCAGAGTTTATAAGCTAAATCATGATCATTATCAAAGTTAGCATTATCATAGTATTAATACTTTCAACCAAGAGACGGGTAGAGCTCATATCAAGTCATGACTTCATCACACCAACAAGTCATGCATTATCAATCCAAACTTCAATAAGTCATTCTCATAATCATAATATAAGTCATCCTATCACTAGGTGCAAATGCATACATAAAGGATGAGTCATGCAGGTTCCATTTTTCATGCCAAATCACAACTATCATTATTTCAACCATTGTGCTAAGAATAAGGAGGCCAATCTCCAAATAAGTGATCATGCCCACATAATATCCATGTTAGGGAAAATAAACAATTGTTAAATCAAATCACTAGACATCACGTTAAGTCCAAATTTATATCGTAGAGAGATCTATAGGTAAAGAACATCTCAATCATCAATTCAAAAGTATTGTCAAGCATCATGACAAAACACCAGTAATGTAAAATCATGCCAACCTCTTGTAGTAAAAACATAGTGACATATATATATGTATGTCCTGGTCACCTGCAAACACAAGTTCAGTCTCCGTGTTCATGTTATGGAAAACATTCAACCTTTTCCTGCTAGCAAATCTTGTTGTTATCTGTAGTACATCTGTGGTACTGATACCTTCCAGGTGACCATCTAATTTCATGCACAATACTTCATTATATGATCAACAATTTAACTCAACAACTTCATAAGTCATTTAACCATGGCATACTTTGTTAGGGACATCATGATTCATAGTTCAGATAGCTTCAAAAAGCTTCGGATGATGGTCAACAATAGTCAAACCCTTTGTCGCTCTCTTCAGGTTAGCATGAGAGAAATTTTAGTTGCCTTGACATTGTCTAGGCCTTAACATGCGTGCTTTTAGGGACAAGATATCCTAAATTTGTGACTGTGTCGGGAACAAAAAACCCTAATTTCTATACGAGCTTCAGATCTAAGACTCTGCTACATATCAATATTGTGAGATGCACATAAATCATACTTCACTAACATAGAATACAAATAGTAATAAGGGTAAGAATCTTAAGAAGAGATTTTCCCTCTGACTGGGGATCTGCATCATTCATCTTCATTCATGTAAGCAACCTCTCTCTACTTGATTCATGCAACTACATATCTGTTATTTCATAAGCATATGGCTATCAATATCACGACATCAATATTTCATCAAAGGTTAGACTCAAAGCAACATATAGATCTCAAATATTATGAACACAATATCACTTTCTATCAAGTCACTCGATCAAGTTAGGACATTCAGTTTAACCATATGCCATCAAGACAAGACCACAGGTAGTAAGAGATATGGAATATAAATCTTACACTTATACCTCCAACGCACACTTCATGACTAATGACATCACATTTTGTCATTCAATAAAGCTTTATCAAAACAAGAAGAGTGTCAATCGTTATTTCCATATGCTTTCATTATTCTTTTCACAAGAATTACCAGAAAACTCATGTATAGGAGTCAATGAACTAACCTCCTATATGAAATCTATCATGACAAGTATCAAGAGTATCATTTTCTAGACCCAAGGTGCTAGGCTTCTTTATAGGATCAAGATATCGAGTAGATAGATCATAGATGTTAGCCAAACATCAAGTGTATCAATGTATCAACATTAGATAGCCTCATAGAATTCGAGAAGGTTAAAATGTTCAACACTAAGTGCATATTTTAATCATAGGAAAGAAAGATACATTCTTATCATACCTTAGGGCTTACCGAGCCAATAGCTGAAACACAATATACCATGCATACCTTGTGGTATTCAAATACCTTATCACCTACTCATTAGGCATAGGCTGCTAGAAGTACTCTATCATATTTTCATTAAGTACCTCTTTGTCTCTTTGGAGATCTGCATCTCAAAATGATCCTCAAGAAGGATTTACTCATCACATCTCATCGAGGAGGTTAGAAACATCCATATACTCAAATACATATGAAGGAAGTACAAGCAATAAACATAATCATCATATCCATAAGTTTAACAAGAAAGAAGCATCATAAGTCAATAAATATTTATCTTTAATAAGAGGTGATCCTCTCCCTCTTGAACCAATCTTCAAGATCCATCAATGTCCATGGTCCATATACCAATGTTGTCTTTAAGTATCTAACCATATATGTTAGGTATTATCCCCTCTAGGGCTTCATTGAATCTTCGTCAAGTGTTTCACATAGACCATGCTAGAGTTTCATAGATCAAATCTCAAGTATTTGCCATAAACCTCGGTTTTCTCTCCAACCCTAACCTCATATAATCCATCAAGCCCTAATCATCATGATGCCTGGGGTTTTCTTCAAACCCTAGAATTCTTTTAGGTATCCACCATCCTTTTCTTGCTTCCATCAAAGGTGTCATTATTGGGGTGATCTCAATGAATTTTATTTAGCCTAGCTCTAATACCATGTTAGATTTTCTTAGGGTGACAATGTTCTTTACTTTGATAATTGCATTTCACCATTAATACTTTAAGTTCACCTCATATCATCATTACATTATTCATATCTACACCATTATACATCATCATATGCAATTACATAGAAAGAAACAACATCAACATCATCATCAGTGCAACAGAACATAAAAGGAACAATAGATTAAAGCATGCACACACATAGAGACACCAGGATTGGTCCAAGACCAGGGCAAAACCTACTATGGGGAAAACCTTTGCAAATATTCTTCTTCTTAGATCACCATCAAATGATGCAGCAAAACATAGTACAATGATCCTTAACTTTATCTATGTAGCAAAACAATAATGATATCTATGAAACAAATCTAATTATGCTAGGAATCAGAACCCTCACACTGATGGCTATAATGTTCTGTCACAAACTGATGTCAACTGTTGTATACTGCTAACACTTTGTTGAACACTGCTGAGCACTGTTGTTACTATTAATGAGCCCAATACATATGTTTGCAACGAAATCTAACAAATCGGATATACATATCTACATATCTGTATAACAGTAGAGAGAAACCTAGATCTATCAGATCACTAAATTCAACTGAAGCCAAGATGACAAACCCTAGATCTAAACTCTAATCGCTCTCATCAGAATTGTTTGTATGCAAATGAAACTTCCTAATCGCTCTCTCAGTCATTGTATGCAGGTGACTGTGACTGCATGGTCACTCTCAGGAAGTATTTATGCATGCGATTGTGGCGTAATACACTTAAAACACAGATTCACTCCCTTACTGTTGATGTGCGAGCGACCGAGATGTCTTGGTCGCTCTCAGGACCACTTTGTGTAAGCAATTAGGGACTGATACCTCCAGATATGTGTTTGAAGCCATAGTAGCTCCCATAATCCTCTATGCTAGTGTTCAAGGGTCTATAGTTGTTCTCATAGGCTTATGTGCTAGCATCCAGGGACCAAAATTCCCTATTATGTGCCAACGATCGAGATCGAGAAGACCCTAACCTAGAGTGAACCTTTCGCTTTGTAGAAATTTTGAATAATTTAACACATATTCAATGGAGATTATCCTGATCATGTACTATTGTGGAAAACATACACAATACATAAGCTCCTCTACGTTGATCATCAATATAGCAGCATCAATAACAATAAAACATCAAGAGCATTCACACATTAACACAGTATGTATCCCGGGGAAAGCATCTCGCTAAAAACCCCAACTATCTATATATTAATGATTGAGTCATGTAACATTACACAGCATAATACTTCTCACAAGTATCTCCACCTCTATTACACACAATACAGCTCAGATCTGATCTCCAAATCTCTTCCATTGCTTGCCTACCTCCACTGCTCAATACTTGCTCAAGAACTTATGAGAATGGCTCACCAAACTCGTTTTTCACCTGCAAAATAGTCACTCACACTTTGTTGGACGTGAGCACAAGCTATAATGTGGGCAAATACGTGAGCAAACTCATTGGCATACTCAATCCCTTGATTGTGCAAGATCTGGTGCACAACTATAGTCACAACTGATAGCAATCTGATTCTCTACCACCTGTCCCTGTTGAACTGAACATGCACTGACATGCAACTGAGTTAACTGATGTATTCATTAGTTGTATTATGAGTTAATAACTTGTGAATTAATTAATAACTAATTCACCCAACTCATATCTAGTCTATTTTCCAGTTAGACTAAATACAACCAGTTTAACAAAGCTAAACTGAACACAACTCCATCAACTCCACAATCAACTCCACCAAACTCAACTGATTGAGTTCTAACTGAAGTCATGCATGCAACAACTCAACTGACTCATAAGAAAAGTGTATTTCCTTCTGACAGCTGCATGTGCCACCTCTTTAGCTCAAACTGAAGTGCTCCAAGAGAATAAGATTAAGTTTATAGTCCAAATATTATTGTGAGATAATAATATTTGACTTTTCTATTTTTGACAGCCAGTCTAAAAATAGACTTTGATCACTCACACTGTGATCACTCACACTTTCATCAAAAATAGAAGTCCATCTATTTTTTCCCAACTTGATCAATCATCCATAAACAGCAACCTGCTATCCATAGACATGATCCATATGTCTAAAAATAGACTTGCGCCAAAAATAGCCTACAGGCCCACTTAGTGAAGGCGACTCTTTTCACTAAGCTCCATCATCTTGTTGCAATCTCAACACTCCCTCTCGACAAGATATGGATTATCAGCAACCCCTATCCTGCCTCGGTGGTACTCGAATTTTCTCCTGGTGAGAGCCTTCGTCAGAATATCAACATCCTGATCCTCCGTTGGAATGTACGAAAGTAACATGATCCTCTGCTGCACACAATCTCTGATATGATGGTACCTGATGTCAATATGTTTAGATCTATCATGAAATAGAGGATTAGCCGAGAGTTTAATGCAACTCTGGTTATCACAGTAAATCACAGTAGGATCCAAATGAGAACCGAACAAACCAACTAGGGTCTTCCTCATCCATATAGCCTCGCATGCAGCCAAACTTGCTGCCATATACTCGGCCTCCGCTGAACTGAGTGCCACGGATCTCTGTTTCCTGCTGTACCAAGAAACTGTTGTCGATCCAATACTGAAGACCCCTCCTGATGTGCTCTTTCTGTCTGTTGGGCTCCCTGCCCAATCTGCATCCGTGAAGCCACATAGCTTCACCTCATCCTCCTGTCTGTACCACAAACCATATCCCGATGTGCCTCTCAAGTAGCGCAATACATGCTTGCCCGCCTTCCAGAAGAGCTTGATAGGCTTAACCATAGCTTGTGAAAGCTGGTTAACTGCATAGCATATATCAGGTCGTGTATTGACCAAATACATCAGCGACCCCACCAACTGTCGATAAACAGTGGCATCCACTTCTTCTCCCGAAGTGGCATCCTCCTTCCTCTAACCTCCAGGAAGAGGAGTATCAACAGGCTTGCAGCCATGCATGTTGAACTTCTCCAGTATCTCCCGAGCATACTTGCCCTGAGAAACAAACAGTCCACCACTGCGCTGCCATATTTCCAATCCTAGGAAATAGTGAAGGAGGCCCAAATCTTTCATCTCAAACTCTGTAGCAAGATCCTTCTTGCATGACAGTATCAACAGCTCATCACCCGTTAGAATCAAATCATCAACATAAAGTACAATGATAAGCAACTTACCCTCCACCACAATCTGGTATAGGTTCGGATCCGCCTCGCTCTTGGAGAATCCAAGTCCTGTGAAATAGCTGTCTATCCGTGTGTACCGAGCATGTGGTGCTTGCTTCAACCCATACATCGCTCTCTTGAGCCTGCACACATGCGACTCGCTGCTGAAGACTTCAAAGCCTTCGGGTTGCTCAATGTACACCTCCTCCTCAATGACTCCATTGAGGAACGCAGTCTTCACATCCATCTGATGAATGTGCCATCCCATCTGCGCTGAGAGAGCAAGAATCATCCGTATGGAAGAATACCTTGCGACAGGTGCAAATGTCTCCTCATAATCGATCCCCTCAATCTGTGAAAAGCCTCGGGCAACAAATCTTGCCTTGTACTTCTCCACACTCCTGTCAGCTGCCTGCTTAACTTTGTAGATCCATCTCGAACCCACCACTGATTTCCCTTCCGGTCTAGGAACAATCTCCCATGCATTGTTTCTGACAATAGAATCATACTCTTCCACCATGGCGTCTACCCATGCGGGATCCTCCACAGCTTCCTCGAAAGAGGATGGCTCAGTCACAACACACTTGCTCATAAGAGCCATGTATCCAGTGTACCGATCAGGTGACTGTCTCTGCCTGCGTTGGGCTGTAGGTGGTCCTACAACTTTCTCTGCATCTTGAGCCAGTCGCTCAGCTTCTGTCAAGCGCTTTCACCCTCTAATGGTTGGCGCTGCATGAGTGGTCTCTTCCACTCCATGAACCTCGTCCTATGGCTGATCCACGTCCTGAAACTCATCCTTAGGAACTAATAGCTCCTCATCTGCATGCAAGTGTAGCTCCCTCTCAAGCGAACACTTCATGGCTTTCTCCTCCTGAAATTTTATATCCCGTCGCACAACAGTTTTACCACTGTCTGGCAAATACACACGATAGTTGTGGGGCGTATTAGTGTACCCCACAAATATCCCAACCTCTGCGGTCGGCTCCAACTTCTTCCTGGCATCCTTCGTCATATGCATGTAAACGTTAGCACCAAAAATCCTCAAATGAGAAAGATCAGGCTTCTTACCAGAATAAGTCTCCTCAGGTGTACTCATGCCAAGTATCCTATGAGGACAACGGTTCTGCACATAAACTATTGTATTGCATGCTTCTGCCCACAAGTGAAGGGGTAGGCCCTGATCATGCAACATTGCCCGTGCAGCACCCACAATCGTTCTGTTCTTCCGCTCATCTACCCCGTTCTACTGTGGGTTATGGGGAGCTATGAGCTCTCTACGAATCCCTTCTGTCTTGCAGAAATCCTTGAACTCGTCCGAGATGTATTCACCACCATTATCGCTCCTAAGAGCCTTCACCTTCTTCCCCGACTCCTTCTCGACCAGTGCTTTGAATTCACAGAACTTTGAATATGTCTCGCTCTTCTTCTGCATGAAGAAGATCCAGCACTTACGAGAGAAATCATCAACAAAAATCACATAATACTTGTGTTTTGCTGTCGAAGCAACTGAGAAAGGTCCACACACGTCTGTGTGAATTCTCTCAAGGATCGTCGTGGCGCGACTATCCTTCTCGTGAAAGGTGGCTTTCACAAACTTCCCCAAAGTACACCCCTTGCACTGATCTGACTGCGCAAGTGTGCCTTTAGGAAGCCCTTTAGTGATCTGCTGCAGTATCTTCAAGGCTCCATGGTGAAGGTGACCCAATCTCCTGTGCCACAACTCGCCATCATCCCGACTCACCAATCCTTCTACCTTGCCTGCCATTGCTGCGCATCCATCTACATGCAACTGATAAAGGTTCCTCACTCGAACCCCTATCTTCCGGGTCTCACCAGTTGTCTTGCTGCGCAGGAAAGCCTCTCCCTCGCTGAAAACAACATCATACCCCTTGTCTTCTAACATCGCCACTGAGATAAGATTCTTCTTCAATCCTGGAACATGCATGACTTCCTTCAATACGAAGGGTTTACCAGACTCCCTCTCAAAGGAAATGGTACCGATACCGGTCGCACTGTATCTACCATCATCGCCCATATCGATGTGCACTCCAAGATCTTTGTCCTCCAGATCAGAGAACAAATCTCTATCTCTCGTCATTTGAAAATGCGCACCACTGTCCAAGAACCACACTGATCCCATCACACTTGAAACCAAGCATGCGATCAATGAAAAATCAAGCTCAAACTGTGAGGCTAGAGCCTCTCCTGCTGAAGATCCAGCAGCCTGCTTGTTCTTCTTCTTCTGCGGACAATTAGTGGCATAGTGTCCGTGCTGGTGACAGTGAAAACACTTCACCTTGGACATATCCTGCTTCTTGCCTTTCGCACCAGACTGAGAAGCTTTCTTGCTCTTCCCTTTCTTTGCTTTGGCAGCCAAAGCACAATTCTCTTCATCAGATACCTTTGATGAAGATCCATTCTCACCTTTATTGTTTCTGAGTTTATCCTTGAGCGCCAGGTCGCTCTTGCTTTGGAATAACATTTGCAATCCGTTGAAAGACATTTCAACAACACTGCTGCAAATTCGATTTTCCACCAGCAACCAACTCAACTGCTTCCGATCTAGAATTCGTGAGAACACAATATTTCTCGTACAGAGATTGACTGTATGGGCATTCACCGGATATTTCACCTTCTAAAGGAAGGATGAATCCAGAGGCTACCTGGCCCGATTACAGACTCTGCCTAAAGAAATAGAATGTAAACACTTCCTGAATAGTAGATCTGATGATCAATCCTCGCTTGATCTCCTGTAAAAATCTCTTCTACAAATCAAGCAGCTCCGATACCATGTAGAAATTTTGAATAATTTAACACATATTCAATGGATATTATCATGATCATGTACTATTGCGGAAAAACATACACAATACATAAGCTCCTCTACGTTGATCATCAATATAGCAGCATCAATAACAATAAAACATCAAGAGCATTCACACATTAACACAGTATGTATCCCAGGGAAAGCATCGCGCTAAAAACCCCAACTATCTATATATTAATGATTGAGTCATGTAACATTACACAGCATAATACTTCTCACAAGTATCTCCACCTCTGTTACACACAATACAGCTCAGATCTAATCTCCAAATCTCTTCCACTGCTTGCCTGCCTCCACTGCTCAATACCTGCTCAAGAACTGATGAGAATGGCTCACCAAACTCGTTTTACACCTACAAAATAGTCACTCACACTTTTTTGGACGTGAGAACAAGCTATAATGTGGGCAAATACATGAGCAAACTCATTGGCATACTCAATCCCTTGATTGTGCAAGATCTGGTGCACAACTATAGTCACAACTGATAGCAATCTGATTCTCTACCACCTGTCCCTGTTGAACTGAACATGCACTGACATGCAACTGAGTTAACTGATGTATTCATTAGTTGTATTATGAGTTAATAACTTGTGAATTAATTAATAACTAATTCACCCAACTCATCTCTAGTCTATTTGCCAGTTAGACTAAATACAACCAGTTTAACAAAGCTAAACTGAACACAACTCCATCAACTCCACAATCAACTCCACCAAACTCAACTGATTGAGTTCTAACTGAAGTCATGCATGCAACAACTCAACTGACTCATAAGAAAAGCGTATTTCCTTCTGACAGCTGCATGTGCCACCTCTGTAGCTCAAACTGAAGTGCTCCAAGAGAATAAGATTAAGTTTATAGTCCAAATATTATTGTGAGATAATAATATTTGACTTTTCTATTTTTGACAGCCAGTCTAAAAATAAACTTTGATCACTCACACTGTGATCACTCACACTTTCATCAAAAATAGAAGTCCATCTATTTTTTCCCAACTTGATCAATCATCCATAAACAGCAACCTGCAATCCATAGACATGATCCATATGTCTAAAAATAGACATAGTCTAAAAATAGACTTGCGCCAAAAATAGCCTGCGGGCCCACTTAGTGAAGGCGACTCTTTTCACTAAGCTCCATCATCTTGTTGCAATCTCAACACGCTTGTGATTTTGGACCCTTGATCGAACTCCTTCCATCGAACCTATGCGAACCAAGACAAAAGAGAAGAGAAGATGTGTCCAAATGATCTTGAGGTATATTATATTTATAGGATTTCTTGAGGGTTCACTTAGGGTTAAGGGTGACCCAAGCAGTACTCATGTGGTTAGGGTTGACCCATTCCATAATACATGTATGAATAAAATAATTCATAACGCAACTTATTCTTAACCAAATTAGGTGATCTTTAGGTCGATTTTTGTTCCCTTAAAAATAGGAATCTAATACAATCATTATCGTGGTCATTTGAGATGTCCAAGGTGGAATTTTACCAGAGTTGAAAAAATTAACATAGTGTTGGGAAGAAATAATCAAGGAATTAGAGATGAATAGAAATTAAGATAAGGCATTCAAAAAGATCAGGATTTGGAAGTAATTTGAGGGATATGTTATTGATAAAATTAATAAAATAATGTGAATAAATGATTAGAGTGTTTCTACACAAAATTAATAGATATGTTTGTGTAATAATATTATTAAAAAATCATAATTTATTTTTTGTTCATGAATAGTTAATGAATTTGACATATATTGAGATTAATTAATATATTAAACTATTATATGAGGGATTAGAGTCAAATAGTGCAAGGAAAAATAATTAAAGAAATAATGATGAAAAGAAAAATAAGTTAAGGTGCTTCAAAAGTTTTCGATTTGGATGTCAATGTAGGGATCCAATTTTTTCTTATGCTCCATCCCTCATCCCTGTTTAGGTTTTTAGGATGTTTATTGGTTTTGATGGCTTCTTTGAATTTTGCTTGAAATAGTGGTCAATTTTTGTTGGAATATAATCCTAACATCTACATTTATTTTTTAGCCTAAGTATCATTGACTTAGCCACATGCACTAAAAATCATGTTCACACTTGGTTTTTGGTAAACTAGCTCGGTGGACCAACTTTCCCTTGTTTTTTGCCTTTAAAAGCTTAATATTATGGAAATATTGGTCCAACCACTTTCCTAAACCATTTAGGCATCTAAGTGCATGTTCAAACCTAACCACACCTCATCCACTTGAGTTATTTGAGGGTTGACGCCCCACATGAAGATTCCCCCTTAAATTAAGGTATTTGCTCCCCCGTACCATTTTAGCTTTTTTTAAAGTTTCCTTCCTTGGGAAATACGCCCCTCCTGATGCTTTCCTTGTGGCTTCTAGTTGGCATAGGTTGTCTAGAGTCATTGTTGCTAGTTTAGGTCTCCCTTTAGCTTTTCTTAGCCTCTTCTAGCTTTTTCCTAGTTTTCTAGATTCAGGAATTTCTATATAACCACCTCCCTTTGGGATTAGGGTTTTGGTTGCTCATGTATTACTATTGTTCATTAATTTAATACACTTATTTTATGGATCAAATTATTTCTCTCCTCTCTTGAATATCAGAAAATTACTTGTGTTTAATTTAACTAGAATTCTAGATCTATCGGAGTTTCTGCAGGAATTCTACATGGTATCAGAGCTAGTTCGAATCTAGTGGATTGTACACAGTTTTATTTGCAGGTATAGATCATCAAGAGGCACAGAAAGCAGCAATGGATCATCTCTATCAACCCACAAAACTCATTCTAAATCCTTTCAATTACTTTGAATGGAATACAGAGATTACTCTACTCCTCCGTAGCAAAGGGGTTTACAGGGTAACAATGGAAACAGAGACTAAACCGATTTCTGCAGCGGAGAAGATAAAGTATTTCAGTAAATTAGATGAAGCAATTGGGCTGATATGCCTATCAATTTCCAGAGAACTCCTCTTTCATGTCAGCGGATCCACTGCTCTCGATGCGGTCTGCACCACATTAGAAGGACTATTCGACAAGCAGGATGAACTGAGAGTGCATCAACTGGAGAATGAACTCATATCCCTCAGTCCAACTCATTTCAGCAACCTGTAAGAATACTTCACCAAGTTTAAATCCCTCCTCGTTGAACTTGACGCATGTGGAGTCAATAAAAAGGAAGATCAACTCATCCTTTCGATTCTCTCGAAATTAGGCCCTAAATATTTCGTATTTGTATCGTCTTTTCAAGCATCTAAATTGACTCAGGAAAAATGGAAAATGCCTCCACTGAATGACTTCATTGCAGCATTGACTCAAGAGCAAGCTAAGTTAGTACAAGTGGGTGCCATCAAGCGTTCAAAGAACCAAGCACTTGTGGCTACTGATGCTCCAAAGAGCAATGGAAGGGACAAGATGAAAGGGAAGGGTAAATTTAATGAATCGAAGAACGAGAGACCCGTACAATCTTCAGAGAGCTCTTATTTTCCTAAGAGTAAGAATACTATAACACTTTGAAACTAGTGTTCCAAAGCTTTTCATCCCGAAGAAAATTGCATGAGGAAAACAATCGATGAGATGGCTAAGCAATTGCAGTAGCACAATCTCACCGTGCCCGAGAATGCAATGAAGAAGGATGATAACAAAACGAGAGATGGGAGAGGGAGAGCACGACATGGTCATGCTTTAATGGTTGTCACATCCACTCCATCATCTTGGATCCTTGATTCAAGTGCATCAAACCATATGGCTACATCAAAAGATGAATTTTCCTCCATCGAAGAAAGCACCAGATCCCCAATTTACTTGGGAGATGCCACACCCGCAAAGGTGTGTGGAGAAGGAATTGTAGACCTTGAAGGGGGATACTTCACAAATGTGCTTCATGTTCCCTTGCTATTCACAAATCTTCTCTCAATATATCATATTACTCATTCCGGCTCTGGAAGAAAGGTGGAGTTCACTCCGGACTCCGTAATAATTACCGACATTTCCATAGGCTCACAACTTGCACATGGAATTGCAGACCACGGTTCACATTTGTATTTCTTATCCCACTTTGTTCCTAAATCTATTAGCACTGTATTTTTGTCACAATCTAATGATATCAACAGATTATGGCGTGAAATATTTTGCCATCTAAACTATAAGTACTTGCATCAACTTAGCAAGGAAAACATGGTAGAAGGATTTCCCACTATTAAATTCACAAGCGGTGTATGTCAAGGATGCATTCTTGGCAAGCATCTAGAGAAAACGTTTGACAAAGGGAAGGCACAGAGAGCTTCTTCACCTCTTGGGATAATTCACAGTGACATCACGGGTCCATTCCCACATCCTTCAATCAGTAAGGATCGATATGTACTCACCTTCATAGATGATTTCTCTCGCTTTACTTGGGTATTTTTTCTAAAATTAAAATCGGAAGTATTTGAATGCCTTATAGAATTTAAAGCACTTGCTGAGAATGAGTCTGGGTGTGAGCTTAAGATACTCCATACTGATAATGGGGGGGAGTATTTCAACAAAGATGTGCAACAAATTTGTATTGATGCAGGTATACAACTATAACACACAGTGCCATATACACCACAACAGAATGGTGTCGCGAAGAGGAAAAACTTGTCGTTAAAAGATATGGCCAATTGTATGCTACAGTCCAAATAATTAGCTCCTAAGCTATGGGCTGAAGCTATTAATTGTGCAGCATACATTCAGAACTGCATTCCTCACAAAGCACTCAAAGGCACCACTCCATTTGAATGTTGGACCGGTAAGAAACCGAAAGTGTCGCACTTTCGCATATTTGGTTCACGAGCATGGGCTCACATTCCGACAGATAAAAGGAAGTCTTTGGAGCCTCAAAGTGTTGAATGTATCTTTGTTGGATATCCTGATATTGTCAAAGGATATAGATTGCTGGACTCTCACACTGAAAAGTTCCTTGTAGCTCAAAGTGTGAAGTTTGAAGAAGAATCACTGCATGATTTTTCAGTAGACCCTGCCGAGGAACCGCTTGTTGCCACTGATGAGGAGGAGTCTGAAACTTCTTCGAGCACTTCAGAGCAGCCATCAGAGAAGCCTCTTGGGTCTGATTCAGAGGATGAGGAGTAGGTCATGGCTGCTCCAACTCAGCTGCCAACTTGGGCAGAGAAAACCCTGCAAGATGCGAGTGAACTAGTTGGTGATCCTGTGGATGCGAGAAGGACTAGATCACATTTTTTTGGGGATCCTCAAGCCCTGGCTGCCACTGAACCATTACTTCCCATACATTTCTATATGGAACTTGGTTCAGATCCACAGTCACAATCTAAGGCTATTGGAAACCCGCTTTGGGAGGTTGCCATGGATGAAGAGTACTCTACTCTCATGGAAAACAACACATGGGACTTGGTTCCACTTCCGAAAGGAAGAAAGCTTGTTCAATGCCGATGGATCTATTGAACAAAGATTGTTGCAGATGGTGAGATAAGAAAGTACAAAGCTTGACTTGTTGCAAAAGGATACTCACAAGTACATGGCATAGACTACACAGAGACATTTGCACATGTTGCAAAAATGGACTCCATTCGACTAGTTTTAGCCATTGTTGCTTCTCGCAGATGGGAAGTTCATCACATGGATGTGAAGAGTGCATTTATTCATGGAGATCTCAAGGAGAAGATATATATGGAGCATCCATAGGGATACATTTTGAACTCTTCCCTCGTTTGCAAATTAAATAAATCTTTGTATGGCCTAAAACAGGCTCCCAGAGCCTGGTATGCAAAGATGGATTCTTTCCTGCTTTCCATTGGATTCATTCGATGCAAATCTAATCCAAATGTTTATTTTCTGCAACATGATGATTCCCTTTTACTGATAGTACTTTATGTAGATGATTTACTGATGACATGGAACCTTACCTCAACTATTGATTCGGAAAAATCAACATTGCATGATTGATTTTCCATGACAGATTTAGGATTGTTGCACTACTTTCTTGGTCTTGAAGTTTCTCAGTTTAATTCAGGGATCAAGATGGCACAATCTAAGTATGCATCAGATCTACTTGTCCGCTTTCATATGACAGAATGCAAGCCAGCATCATCTCCCTTTCTTTCAGGGATCAGATTTGAGGATGCGGGTACTACACCTTTGGTGGACGGTATGTTGTATCGACAGTTGGTTGGGAGTTTGTTGTATCTTAATCACACCCGACCTGATATATATTTTGCGGTAGGAGTTTGTTCTAGATATATGCAGGAGCCCCATGAGCTTCACTAGAAATCTATAAAGAGAATCCTTAGATATGTGAAAGGTACTTCCAGTTTTGGTATCTTTTATGTTGCAGATTGCCCACTTTCACTGATTGGGTACACAGATTCTGATTGGGCTGGTGATGGTATAGACTGCAAGTCCACCTCTGGTTATGTTTTCAACTTTGGTTCATGGTCTTTTTGCTGGTCTAGGAAGAAGAAATCCATGATTTCTTTATCTATAGCCGAGGTATAGTAGAGAGGTGCATTGAATGCAACTACACAGGTTGTTTGGTTGCAGGGGCTTCTCTTCGAGTTTGGTATTCGACTGTCATATTTTGTGACAATCAGGGGTCCATTCAGATATCGATTGATCCAGTTCAGAGGCAGAGGACCAAGCACATCGAGATTCACATGCATTACATCCGCGAGATGATCCATGACCGAGTCATATCACTGCAATACTGCCCCACTGAGCAACAGGTTGCAGACATATTCACCAAGTCTTTCACTGAAAAGAAATTTTCAAAACTAAGAGCTACGCTTGGAGTGGTGGAGACAGTTGATTAGGCCCTTCTGGCCACTTAGCCCTTTTTTCCTCTTTTTTTTTTTTTTTGGGGGGGGGGTTCCCACACAGTTTTCCCTCTTTCTTCATTTTATGAGGATATTTTATTTATTATACCTGAGTACCTAACATGGCATATTGGTTGGGACTCAGTTTAGATAAGTGAGTTAGGATGAAGGGGGGGTGTTGGAATATAATCCTAACATCTACATTTATTTTTTAGCCTAAGTATCCTTGACTTAGCCACATGCACTAAAAATCATGTTCACACTTGGCTTTTGGTAAACTAGCTCGGTGGACCAACTTTCCCTCGTTTTTTGCCTTTAAAGGCTTAATATTATGGAAATATTGGTCCAACCACTGTCGTAAACCATTTAGACATCTAAGTGCATGTTCACACCTAACCACACCTCATCCACTTGAGTTATTTGAGGATTGGTGCCCCACATGAAGATTCCCCCTTAAATTAAGGGATTTGGTCCCCCGGACCATATTAGCATGTTTTAAAGTTGCCTTCATTGGGAAATGTTCCCCTCCTCATGGCTGATAGTTGGCATAGGTTGTCTTGAGTCATTTTTGCTATTTTAGGCCTTCCTTTAGCTTTTCTTAGCCTTTTCTAGTTTTTTACTAGTTTTCTAGATTCAGCAATTTCTATATAACCACCTCCCTTTGGGATTAGAGGTTTGGTTTCTCATGTATTACTATTGTTCACTAATTTAATACATTGATTTTATGGAGCAAATTCTTTCTCTCCTCTCTTGAATATCAACAAATTACTTGTGTTTAATTTAACTAGAATTCTAGATCTATCGGAGTTTCTGCAGAAATTCTACAATTTTGGCAAGGATGCATATTTATTCAATGCATATGTGATGTTTAGTCTTATTAGAATGTTCAGCAAGAGAAGCATTTTTTAAACATCGATTTAAATATAAACTTGAACGGGATGGATCTGAAAAATCAATTACAACTAATGAACACGCCCAAAATTTTTAAAATATTATCTAATCATTTATTCACATTATTTTCATATTATTCATAATAAACCATTCTTTATCAATTTCATTGTCATCCATTTTTCAATAAAACCCTAACATAAATTTCCCTATTTATCATACCAAGGTTGATCAGTTTTCCATATACTTTTGTTTCTTGATGATGAACCTCAGGCGTAGGTTTGAAACATCGATTTAAATATCAACTTGAATGGGATGGATCTCGAAAATCATTTACAACTAATGAACATGCCCATAAATCTTAAAATATATTCTAATCATTTATTCACATTATTTTCATAATATTCATAATAACCATTCTTAATCAATTTGATTGTCGGTCATTTTTCAATAAAACCCTAAGACATTTCCCCATTTATCATACCAAGGTTGATCAATTTTCCATATACTTTTGTTTCCTAATGATGAACCTCATTCGTAGGTTCAAAACGTCGATTCAAATATAAACTTGAATGGGGCAGATCCAGAAAATCAATTACAACTAATGAACAAGGCCAAAAATATTAAAATACATTCTAATAATTTTTTCACATTATTTTCATAATATTGATAATAAACCATTCTTAACCAATTTCATTGTTAGCGATTTTTCAATAAAACCCTAAAATGTGTTTCCCTATTTATGATACCAAGGTTGATCAATTTTCCATATACTTTTGTTTCCTGATGATGAACCTCAGTTGTAGGTTCGAAATGTATTTGTAATATTTTAATATTAATAAATTAATTAAAACATTTATGAGGGATTAGAGTCCAATAGTGCTAGGAAGAAATAAGCAAGGAATTAAAGATGAAAGGAAATTAAGATAAGGCGTTCAAAAAGATTGGGATTTGGAAGTAATTTGAGGGATATGTTATTGATAAAATTAATAAAATAATATGAATAAATGATTAGATTGTTTCTACACAAAATTAATAGATATGTTTGTGTATTAATATTATTAAAAATTAAAAATTTTTTTTTTTTCCATGAATAGTTAATGAATTTGAAATATATTGAGATTAATTAATATATTAAACTATTTATATGAGGGATTAGAGGCAAATAGTGCAAGGAAAAATAATCAAATAAATAATGATGAAAAGAAAAAAAAAAAAAATTGGAGTTGGATGTCAATGTAGGGATCCAATATTTGCTTATGCTCCATCCCTCATCCATGTTTAGGTTTTTAGGAGGTTTATTGATTTCGATGGATTTTATGAATTGTGTGGAAATAGTGGTCAATTTTGGCATGGATGTGGGTTATTCAATGCATATGTGATGTTTAGTATTATTGGAATGTTCAATAAGAAAATAATTTGTTAAATGTTGATTTAAATATAAACTTGAATGGGATGGATCTGGAAAATCAATAACAACTAATGAGTAGGCCCGAAATTCTTAAAATATATTCTAATCATTTATTCACATTATTTTCATAATATTCATAATAAACCATTCTTAATCAATTATATTGTCAACGATTTTCTAATAAAACCCTAAAATACATTTCCCTATTTATCATACCAAGGTTGATCAGTTTTCCATATACTTTTGTTTCTTGATGATGAACCTCAGTCGTAGGTTCGAATATGATATTTAAATATCAGCTTGAATGGGATGGATCCGAAAAATCAATTACAACTAATAAACATGCACATAAATATTAAAATATATTCTAATCATTTAATCACATTATTTTCATAATATTCATAATACACCATTCTTAATCAATTTCATTGTCAACCATTTTTCAATAAAACCCTAAAATACATTTCCCTATTTATCATAGCAAGGTTGATCAGTTTTCCATATACTTTTGTTTCCCGGTGATGAACCTCAGTCGTAGCTTCGAAATGTCCATTCAAATATCAACTTGAATGGCATAAATCAGGAAAATCAATTACAAAGAATGAACAAGCCCAAAAATCTTAAAATATATTGTAATCATTTATTCAGATCATTTTCATAATATCCATAATAAACCATAATTTTAATTGTTGACCATTTTTCAGTAAAACCCTAAAATGTATTTCCCTATTTATCATACCAAGGTTGATCAATTTTCCATATACTTTTGTTTCCTGATGATGAACCTTAGTCGTAGGTTTGAAACGTATTTGTAATACATTGATATTAATAAATAAGTTAAAACATTTATGAGGGATTAGAATCCAATAGTGCTCGGAAGAAGTAAGCAAGGAATTAAAGATGAAAGGAAATTAAGATAAGGCATTCAAAAAGATCAGGATTTGGAGGTAATTTGAGGGATATGTTATTGATAAAAATAACAAATAATTTGAATAAATGATTAGAGTGTTTCTACACAAAATTAATAGAAATGTTTGTGTATTAATATTATTAACAATTAAAAATTATTTTTTTCTTCATGAATAGTTAATGAATTTGAAATATATTGAGATTAATTAATATATTAAACTATTCATGTTGGGGATTAGAGTCAAATAGTCCAAGGAAAAATAATCAAAGAAATAATGATGAAAAGAAAAATAAGTTAAGGTGTCTCAAAAGTTTTGGATTTGGATGTCAATGTAGGGATACAATTTTTGCTTATGCTCCATCCCTCATCCATGTTGAGGTTTGTAGGATGTGTATTGATTTCGATGGCTTCTCTGAATTTTTTGTGGAAATAGTGGTCAATTTTTGGCAAGGATGCGGGTTTCTTCAATGCATATGTCATGTTTAGTCTTATTGGAATGTTCAGCAAGAGAAGATTTTTTTAAATGTCGATTTACATATAAACTTGAATGGGATGGATTCGGAAAATCAATTACAACTAATGAACATGCCCAAAAATCTTAAAACATATTCTAATCATTTATTCAATTATTTTCATAATATTCATAATAAACCATTCGTAATCAATTTCATTGTCAGTGATTTTTCAATAAAACCCTAAAATAAATTTCCCTATTTATCATACCAAGGTTGATCAGTTTTCCATATATTTTTGTTTCCTAATGATAAACCTCAGTCGTAGGTTCGAAATGTTGATTTAAATATCAACTTGAATGGCATAGATCCGGAAAACCAATTACAACTAATGAACAAGCCCAAAAATCGTAAAGTATATTCTCATCATTTATTCATATTATTTTTATAATAGGTTCGAAATGTCGATTTAAATATAAATTTGAATGGGATAGATCCGAAAAACCAATTACAACTAATGAACAAACCCATAAATCCTAAAATATATTCTAATCATTTACTCAATTATTTTCATAATATTCATAATAAACCATTCTTAACCAATTTCATTGTTGGTCATTTTCCAATAAAACCCTAAAATACATTTCCCTATTTATCATACCAAAGATGATCAGTTTTACAGATACTTTTTTTCCTGATGATCAACCTCAGTCTCAGGCTCGAAACGTCGATTTAAATATCAACTTGAATGGGATAGATATAGAAAACCAATTACAACTAATGAACAAGCCCAAAAATCTTAGAGTATATTCTAATAATTTATTCACATTGTTTTCATAATATTCATAATAAACCATTCTTAATGAATTTCATTGTTTTCCATTTTTCAATAAAGCCCTAAAATATATTTCCCTATTTATCATACCAAGGTTTATAAGTTTTCCATATACTTTTGTTTCCTGATGATGAAACTTAGTCATAGGTTCTAAACATCGATTTAAATATCAACTTGAATGGGATAGATCCGGAAAATCAATTACAACTAATGAACAAGCCCATAAATCTTAAAATATATTCTATTCATTTATTCACATTATTTTCATAATATTCATAGTAAACCATTGTTAATCAATTTTATTGTCGACTATTTTTCAATAAAATCCTAAAATATATTTCCCTATTTATCATAGCAAGGTTGATCAATTTTCCTTATACCTTTGTTTCCTGATGATGAACCTTATTCGTAGGTTCGAAACATCGATTTAAATATCAACTTGAATGGAATGGATCCATAAAATTAGTTACAACTAATGAATAGGCCCAAAAATATTAAAGTATATTCTAATCATTTATTCACATTATTTTCATAATATTCATAATAATATATTCTTAATAAATTTCATTGTCGGCCATTTTTCAATAAAACCCTAAAATACATTTCCTTATTTATCATACCAAGGTTGATCAATTTTCCATATACTTTTGTTTCATGATGATGATTCTCAGTCGTAGGTTCGAAATGTCAATTTAAATATCAACTTAAATATGATGGGTCCAAAAATCAATTACAACTAATGAACTGGCCCAAAAATCTTAAAATATATTCTAATAATTTATTCACATTATTTTCATTATATTCATAATAAATCATTCTTTATCAATTTCATTGTCGTCCATTTTTCAATAAAACCCTAAAATACATTTCCCTATTTATTATACCAAGGTTGATAAATTTTCCATATACTTTTGTTTCCTGATGATGAAGCTCAGTCGTAGGTTTGAAACGTTGAATATCGACTTTAATGGAATGGATCTAGAAAATCAATTACAACTAATGAACAAGCCCAAAAATCTTAAAATATATTCTAATCATTTATTCACATTATCTTCAAAATATTCATAATAAACCATTCTTAATCAATTTCATTGTCGACCACTTTTCAATAAAACTCTAAAATACATTTCCTAATTTATCATACCAAGGTTGATCAATTTTCCATATACTTTTCTTTCTTGATAATGAACCTCATTCGTAGTTTCGAAACATCAATTTAAATATCAAGTTGAATGGGATGGATCCAGAAAATAAATTACAACTAATGAACAAGCCCAAAAATCTTAAATCTGAGATTTTGTATAACTAAGACTCCTCAATCCAGAAATGGGGTAGTAGAAAGAATGAAGAGAACAATCCAACAAATGGCATGTGCCATTCTTCATTAATCAAGAACTCCCCATAACTTCTTTGGGGAAGCAACACATATAGTCTTGAATATTCTTAACAAAGATCACCTTCAAGTAAAAAGTGATAAAACTCCATATGAACTATGGCTTGTTGAGCCTACAACTTTCAAACACTTTAGAATTTTTGGAGAAAATGTTACATAAAGAACAATGATGATAAGCTTGGAAAATATGAATCTAGATCTGATGAAGGAATCCTTATTGGATACTCTTCTAGAACAAGGGATATAAATCCTATAATAAAAGTCTTCAAAATATTTTTGAATGCATAAATTTTGTAATTGATGAATCATCCCAAAGGTACCAAAAATGAAGTACCAGCAAATGACGAAGCTCTCCCTACTACAAGCCAAAAGGTTGTAGAAGAAGTAAATAGAGAAGCATCAAAAGAAAGAAATGGAGATAGAGATACATCAGAAAAAACATCTTCAAGATATGTTCTGAAAAATAATCCTAAATCTCAAATTATTGGTGAAAAGGACCCAGGAATGTTGGGTTAAGGTAATGAATGAAGAACTTGATCAAGTAGGAAAGAATCATACATGGGAATTAGTACAAAGGCCTCATGATAAAAATGTTATTGGGAAAAAATGGGTGATCAAAAACAAACTGAATGAAAATGGAGAAGTAATTCAAAACGAAGCAAGACTTTTATACAAAGTCTATGCTCAACAGGAAAGGATAGACTTTGAGGAAAGATTTTCAACTGTAGCTAGACTTAAAGCCATAAGAATGTTTATTGCATTTTCAAGTTTTCATAGCTTTAAAGTATATCAAATAAACATCCAATCTGCATTCTTAAATGGGGATCTAGAAGAAGAGGTCTATATTGAACAACCTGAAGGGTTCATTCTTGGAAATGATAAAAATATTATGTGAAAGTTTAATAAAGAATTGTATGGATTGAAACAAGCTCCTCGTGTATAGTATTATCATTTTGATAGGTACCTTCAGCTACAAGGATCAAAAAGGGATCTGAAGATAACAACCTATATATAAAAATGGATAAAGATAAACTTTTGATAGTTGTTGTTTATGTAGATGACTTAATATTTGGAAGTAATGTAGAATCTATGAGTCAAGGATTTGCTTCAGTTATGCAACAAGAAATTGAAATTTCCCTACTTGGTGAACTAATATACTTTCTTGGCCTTCAAGTCCAACAAACTGAGAATGGTATATTTCTTTCTGAAACCAAGTACCTCAAATATATTTTGAAGAAATATGGAATGGAAGACTGCAAGCCAGTATGCACACCAATGGTAACGAGATGCAACCTTAGTCAAAATGATGATTCTCCTTCAGTCAATAAACCAAAATATAGATATATTATTGGTAGCTTTCTCTACCTTATAGGTACAAGACCAGACATTATGCATGCAGTTGGAATTGTTGGACAATTTCAAGCCAATCCTAAGGAAACTCATCGCCAAGAAGTCAAGAGAATATTCAAGTATCTACAAGGAAATCAAAATTTTGGTTTATGGTATCCCAAAAATGCAAATTTTTCACTTCATGCTTACACATACGTTGATTGGGTAGGTAATATTGATGATCACAAGAGTGCTAGTTTTGGAGAATTTTATTTGGGACCTCGCTTGGTATCATGGCTTAGCAAGAAACAAAGCTCCATCGCTTTATCTACTACTCAGGCTGAATATATCATTGTTGCATCTTGTTCTACTCAACTTCTATGGATGATGAAAACATTACACTACTTTCAAATCACTTTTCCTTAACCTGTACCTATTATTTGTGACAATACTAGTGCCATAAGTATCTCTAAAAATCTTTTCATGCACTCAAAAAACAAGCATATTCCAATCAAATATAATTTTCTGAGAGAACAGGTGCTTGAAAAAAAGTCAAACTATAATATGTTCCTTCAAAGGAACAAGTTGTAGATTTATTTACAAAGCCACTTCCACGTGAATCCTTTGAATGTCTGAAACAAAAATTAGGAATGATTACTACTTCATCACTGCTAATTATTCTGACAGGTATTTCAATTTCAGGGGGAGTTGAGACTGTAAATTACTAGAGTTTATTTGTTGTACACGGATGATATAATGAACAATTGCATATGTACATGGTTTCTAAGTTAGACAGTCATGTATACATATCGGTAATTGGTAGAAATGACACAAATTTAGAGGGAGCTTCCTATATGCCTTCATCATTATGGTCTTATATTGTTGTCATTGGTTTGTTGCAGTATGTTGGTTCAGGGGGAGAAACTATTATAAATCTAAAGCTCGTTGTTGGCATTATGGTTCCATAAGCATGTCTTGTTGCATATATTTCCTCATGTCTAGATTCTTCTACTACTACTACTAGAAAATTATATGTTGGTGTTACAATGTTGATATCAAATATTCATGTTGCAGGTTCCTATATGATATATGGATGTTACTCATAATTATCATGACCTTACAACCTCATTGTTGAGGTCCTAGTTTTGGTTATATATATATGTTGTATTTGTCCCTTGATGTAAATGTCATGTGGAGACCCATGATGTAATCATTGTAATATTTGGTCATGTATGGGCTATTGGGATCAAATCATGCTTTATATATAATCCCATTATTTTTTGAAATTGATGTAATAATGAGTCAAAAATGTAAACCCAAATGTTTGGGTATCTGATGTAATCATGAGTCATTGGTGTTAGGGAAGGTCATTTTTGGTTGAGTCTTTTAAATATCTTCAAAGAGGGTCTTCATTCAACTTTGGTCAACCCTTTGCACTTGATGTTAAAGGGGAAGGGAAGCTTGGTGTTTAGGAGAAGAATTCTTGGAGGAAGCCTTGGTATTTTCAAATATATATATATGTCAGTAGCAAAATGGGGACCATCACACACACAATGACATATTTATCCTGCAAGTATAACAGGGACACTATTAGAGGTTTGGCAAGTTAGGGATTTGTATTAGGGCCCTGACCATGGTGTAAGGACAACCTATAGCATATTAGGGACAACCACATAACATTTTCTTAATAGATGAATTAACATAATGATTAAAGAATTAAAATATACCAAGTTAAGATGCTTTTACAACCCTAAACTAAAGTGTTAATCTCTTAATTTGTCTATGTATTGTGCTAACCCAATGTTGACAACCACTAGTATACCAACACATTATGTATTCAATATATATATTATTACTACATGTATATTGTTACACATACTAGTATAAATATCAACATAAAAATTATATATATATATTTACCAACACACACACATATAAGTATATATACTGACATATTATTCCTATATATTCTAGCAACATATTCATAATTATATCTAGTATATATACCAACACACATATATTGAATACATATTATCTATGTATACTAGTGGTGGTCCTCATTGGGAAAGTTTGGAAAATGAGGATATCTGGCCTTTAAGTGGAATATGGTTGCTCCTAAAATGCCTTGTATTGTAAAAATGGGTCTCAAGGCCTTGCCAATGGGCATGGGAGAAAAATAAGGCCCTTAGGCTCTATATGAGGTCTCTAGGGACCAAGGGACATGAATGAAGCCTCAAGCCACAAAATATATTGGTGTATAGGATATCATCATTCTTAATGTGGGATATGGGGTTTTGTGCACTAGGGATAATCTAAAGCTTTGTGAACTAGGGTTGAGTTTGAGACCATGGTCAAGGAAAAATTTGAGGGACAATAACTTGAGTTTCTTGAGCTAAAGGGCCATGATCAGGGCCATGAACACACCATGGATTCGTTAAAATGCATCATTGTCATACAAGATTGATATGGACATGATAAGGAGTTTTTGCACAATAAAGACATATAGCATAGGAAATATTGGTTGCCATGGTAAAGGGCACGATGTCTAAAGTATATTTATGGACGTATAGCATAGTAAATATTGGTTGCCATGGTAAAGGGCACGATTTCTAAGGCTTTGGGTGAAGAATTGGAGGTCTCTCGTCCCGGGGCAACAAATGCATCAGCGAACGAGCAGCACCAAAAAAGCATCCGGAGAAGCAGCCCTAGCACACGGGAAATAATGAAAGTAATGGAAAAAAGAGCATTGAGAGTGGGATCGATCTCTTTCTGCACGCCGTAGCGGCTTCGATCAATCGACCGTGAACTTCTCTTATTGGAAGATTCGACCTCTCGCTCAGGAAGAGAAAGAGTGAGGACCTCGCAACTCCTATATGACTTCAACCATGAAGAAAATCCAAACGGACCAATTCTGAATGAAGAAAATCCTCTCGTACCTACCTGGCAAACCAGGGACGCGACCAAGCGAATCGGTAGATACAATACCAGGGGAGCGGATCAGTCGCATAAATGGCTAAGACTTCGCATCCGCATATCCAGCAGGGTAGCTCGCTACAGGTGATTAGTCTCAGATCCGATCACTCGCATAAACAACAGAGATAACTTGCCTATAAGCGTAATGACTTGCAGATCTTGCTGTGATAACCCGCTTAAACACTGATAATTCGCATATTCGATGCTGATAAGTCGCAGATCGGCTGATAACTCGCATATCGGATGATAATTCGCGTATCAGATTATAAGTCGCGTACCCCATGATGATAATTCGCGTAACTCTTGTGAGAGCTCGCATAACGAGAATTAATCTGCATATTCCGCCGCGGTTACTAATATATCGGGCTGAAATACTCGCATAAACGGTAAAAACAAGTCGGATATCAGTGTAATGATCAGCATATCATACACTGATAACCGCGTATCACTGAATAACGCGCCTATCTTGTGGGGAAACTGGCATATCAGCTTAGTGATAAGAATATTCTACAGTTATAATTCGCGTATCGAACGATTATTGGCGAATCTACCGGTGATAATTCACTTTTCACACGATAATTCGCGTAACCACTGGTGATAACCAGTCGAATATTTTGTTGAATCAGGTGATAATTCGCGTACATAGTGATAATGGCATACCTATTGATGATAACCGCATATCCCAGGCGGTTAACTCGCGGCGGTAATTGCATATTTGAGACGATAATCCGCGTATTCGACTGAATTTGATGGCATAACCGAGAAGTCGTATATGCGGCGAGATATAACCCACATATCCAGTTCTGCGCGACTTTAACCTGAGAAAGAAAAATCGCCATGCAGGTCGAAAGGTCCTACCTCCTTCAGTTTAGCTTGAACGCCACATACCAGTCGATTCAGAATATCATATTCTAATAAATTTGGAGGCGTGTAAACCAGCGACGACGTCATTATGCAGAGAGGAAAGGCGGAAGGGTTTTTGTCAAATTTCAGCCTCCATTCACTAATGATGTTGGAGTGCCTTCGAATCTTTGTAGAATGGGAGTATAGCTAGGGTTTGTGGGTATATCTTTAAAAACTGGTGTCTCTAACCTACAATTTACCTCTTCGGAATCGACAAGTTGAACCATGGATAAGGCACCTCTCATTGTACCTGACAGTGATGTTTTATCTCATTGTCAAAATGGAAGAAAGAACGGCTTTGTGTCGATCCAGAGGCAAATTATTTTCCTGCTGCAGCAACCAAATCTAGTTGAAGGTTTTTGATATATTGTTCGGTTTTAGCGGTTTTCTCTCATTATGTGATGAGACCGCCATTTTGGAACCGGGTTTGATTAACATTTTCTCTGATAAAAGATCTGATTCGACAGTTATCTTATCTATTACGCCGTTCTCATTCTGAAATTTCTACCAATTTTCCTCTAATGTGACTTGCCTCTTGTAGAAGGTAATGGAGTTTCCAAGGCAGGTTTAGAAATAATTTTACACCGACTACTAGAAATGGGCTTCATCGTCTACTATCCTGTCGAAATTAAAGTAATATGTGATTTCTAAAACGTAATGTGAGGTTGAAATGTATAATTATTTAAATATAAAACATCGTTTATAATTATTTTATTATAAAAATATATAAAATATGAAACTTAAAATAATTTTATATTGGTAAAATCAAATTATTAAAAAAAGTATAAGGTAAAAATTGAAACTAACTAGAAAAATATATATCATAAAGATCACCACAAAACAAATAAGAGATCACCACATTCTAAGTTATTTATTTGAATCTAAAAACAGAAGTAAGAAAACAACAATATTGAAGTTAATATTGCTGCCTCCTCATCTAGGTTCCAAAATAGAGATAGAAAACCATAAAAATGAAGATATAGAGAATGAATTTTTAAATCTGATAGAGTTGACTTTCCGTTCCTTACCTTTAAATTTTGTAGAAGAGTTCCAGATTTAGAGATGTTCTGTCATTTCCATTTTTAATAGTTTCATGGGTCATATAGTTTTCGGTAAGCATAATTTTTTTAGTTAGGATTTAAAAAAATATTTTTTTTTATTTAAGATTTAGTTTCTTGGTTGTGTCATACTGAATAAGCAATTATTTAGGACTTAATGTAAAATATAATTAATGATATTTAAGTATTATTATAATTGAAGTTATAGATAAATTCTAGAATATGAATAATTAAAATTTATAAAATATTTTATGCCATTTTAAATTAATTATATTTTTTATAATAATAAATAAATTTTATTTTATATCATAAACAATTTTTAAACATATTAAATATAAATAAGGTTAATATATTTTATATTTTGTTTTGTTTTGTTTTAATATAAGAAACTTTTCAAAAGCTTTTAGTTTGAATAGTTTTATGAAGAATTCATTTCCTTCTTAGCTTATATATTATATCTATATCATTGTCTATATATTGATTGGTTTCTTCTAAGCTTCTCATTTAGATTTATGGTTGGTCCCTTCTAATCTTTTGATACAATTCTATATTTTTCTTTAGGTGCCACACTCTTTTGTGAAAACATGAATACTTTTTCAAGTTTCACTCAATTCAATTCAAATTATTGTGCTTAATTTTTCCATTAATTTTTCTAGATAGTTACTTTATTTGTAGAGAAAAAACACTTTAGTTATCAATTGATGGATAGGAAAACAAGGTTGACACCCACCAATTTATTCAAGCCCACAGACACATAGATTGTATATTATTGTTGTAACAAGGTTGTGAGGTTATAGTTGCCCATTTATTTGATGTAAAATAGCAGTGATTAAAAATGAAGTCATTATGGATTTGATGAAGTGATTATTTATCTACACATCCTTCTTAATAGAAATATATTTCGGAAACGCAATTTCCCATCCTCTATATATTGAGGGATAATATAGGTCATCTTGTAATGAGTGTAGATTTCTATGTTATATTATGTTATTGAGCTCGTATTATGCACCATTCCAAACAAGTTTGAAAAAATAGTCTTTAGATTACTTGTGCATGATGTGATTTTTACTTATATGGGAAAATAATCATCCTTCGATACCTTCTTATTGTAACCCTATAAATTAATAACCAAATTAGTGTGTTTTTTCATTGTTAATTATATATTAGATCAAATGAAGTACCTTGTGTGAATGGGGAGATAATTGAATTGGAACCAAAATTTGGCTTTCAACATACTTATTACATTCCCTTATGTGGGAGAGATCATAATGGTTCATGCCCTTGCTTGGGGATTTCTAGGTCCCCTTACAAATTAACAACCAAATTAGTGTGCTTTTTCATTGTTAGTTATATATTAGATAAAGTGAAGTACCTTGTGTGAGTGGAGACATAATGGATTTGGCACCAAATTTTAGCTTTAACTACATTCCCTTATGTCGAAGAGATCATACTCATTCATGCCCTTGCTTCCCAAGTTCTAGCTCCCCGACTCCCATAGAGAGGCTTAAAGGGGATTTTCCCTTTAGTCATTAGATTTTTTCTTTTACCTTTTTTAAATTGTATTGGACAGACATCCTAAAAGCATGATAACCGTAGAAGCCGTGAATTGGGTAAAATGTTGGACTTGGTTTGGGACTTAGTAAAGCTAATTATGTAGAGTAATTGGTTTGTTAGCAAATCCATCGAGGTAATGAACTCTCAGGTCACTAAAAATTATGGAAATTTTGGTTGGGAGATGGTTATTGTCACCCACCTAAATAGGAAGGATTGAGAAGCACATAATTTGTTATTAGGCCTCGGCTAATAGATCCATGGAGTTTGATTAGACTTGACAATGAACATTTTGATAACTAAAAGCTAGACATACCCTTGCTTGGGGAAGCTCTGGCTCTGGTGACTCCCATAGAGAGGCTTAAAGGGGATTTCCCCTTTAGTCATTAGAGTTTTTTTACTCTTTTAAAAACTCTTGATACATATATCTAGAAATTATCACAAACATAGACATCAATAATTGGGTGAAATGTTGGAGTTGGTTTGGGACTTAGTAGTGCTAATTATATAGAGTACTCATTTTGTTAGGCCTGAGTTGAAATGTCCATGGAGTTTGGATAACTTGGACAGTAAACTCTTAAATCACTAAAATTTAGACAAAAATGGAAAACTTCTTTGGGAAAATATTTTTGTCACCCACCTACATAGGAAGGACTCATAAGCACATGGTTTGTTATTAGGCCACAGGTGATCATCCTTGACAATGAACATTTTGATCATTAAAAATTAGGCATGCCCTTGCTTGGGGGAGCTTTGGCTCGAGTGAGCCCAATATAGAGAATTAAAGGGAATTTTCCCTTTAGGCATTGCAGTGTTGTTTCTAGCCTTTTAAAACTCTATTGGTACACAAATCCAAAAAATCATGACAAATATAGAAGCCATGAATTGGGTAAAATATTGGACTTGGTTTTAGACTTAGTAAATCTAATTATATAGAGTACTTGATTTGTTAGCCCTTAGTTGGAAAATCCATGGAGTCTAGCTAGTGAAGTCACATATCACTAAAAATTAGGAAAAAATGGAAAAATTATTTGGAAGAATGTTTTTGTGGCCTACCTTAATAAGAATGACTATAAAGCATATAGTTTGCTATTAGACCTTAGGGGGTAAATCCATGGAGTCTAATCAGGCTTGACAATGAAATTTTTACACTTTGATAGGGATGAGTGGAAAATAATTTTAGTTGTATCTCTTTTATTTTAGAGATGATTGTTTCTATTTAATTTTTTCTTGTTTGTGGTAGATTTGAAAAAAGTTTGGAATAAAGCACTAGCACAGGTTGCAGTACCCTGTCTCTTTTGACCTATGTAAAGAAGAACTGTTACCTTTGAGGTTGTAGCCTCCTTTAAGGATGCCATTGTATTATGTGTACATATTTGTGTGGAAGTACCTAGGAAAAATGTTTCCCATGGAAAATCAATTTAACTTTTCTTCACTAAGAATATATAAAAATTCTTGATTAAGAGTAAACCATTTAAATATTGATGGTACCATGAGAATGCCTAATGTGAAAGAGATTGTCAAACTAAGTACAAATTCTTGATAAAACTAGAGAGAGGGAGTAGAAGAATAAAACTAAGAAAACAATAAGTTTTTCCTTGTAAATATGCAAAACCCCTTGCCAAAAATGTAGAAAGAGATTAAAAATTAATAGGGTTACATCTCAATGTGGATATCCTTAGAGGTCCTATAATTACATCACTGATGTGGGTTTTAGTACCCTATGTTTCTTTTCACCTATGGTAAGAAGAATTTTTCTTTAAACCCAAGCAAATATGTGGTTGTAGCATCTCTCAAGGATGACATTGTATCATGTCTATATAATTACATGGAATTACATACAAGAACATTACCTAGAAAAAATCAATTTGATGTGTTTTGGTTGACAATATACCAAAATCCTTGATTGAGAGCATAGCCCTTTATACATAGTTAGTGCTATGGGATTTAATGAAGTGGAAGAGATGGTGAAAATAAGTAGACATTATTGAGAAAATTAATGACGAAGTAGAAGGATAAAATTCAGAAATAAGGTAGTCTACCTTGCAAATCCGCAACAAAATTAAAGTACAATGAGATCAGTAAACCAATAGGAAAGCACCCTAAAAATAAAGAGGAATATAAATATGAATAAATGAAAAACTACAAGATATAAATGGGGAAGCAATTCGTTATGTATAGAATTATTAAAATTATATATATTTGTATATGATAATATAGTAAAATGTTTTATATATGTTTTTTAATAAGCCACTCTTATTACTATCATATAGCCATTTTAATTGAGATCCATTAAAGATTGAGGAGAAAAAAGGTTTAGGTGTAAGCCTTGTGGACCTTGTTAGAACTAGTTAAGGTGATTGACCTATTGAGACACCAAATTGATGTACAAGACAATATTATCTTTCTAACAAGGGACCCCCCCTTTGCACGTTGATTTGATTTCTTAGTGTATTAAAAAGTACATACCCGCTCCATTTTTTTATTTGAACTTATGACATAAAAAGAGAATATTTTTTTCACCATTAATCCCATAACCTTTTTAAGTCTCACATTCACAAGATATGGAGGCCTTATCAATGTATTAATGTTGTAATGAATTTACCTTGAGACCTTTATATTTAATTTGTCATTCTTTTTTATATGTTGTGTTTCTTTTGACATATATGCAGTTTAAAAATGAATGTTTTTTGTCTTCTTTTGTCTCTCTCTTTTCTTATATGTTTTTAACATTCTTGTACCTTATTTTCATGTTTTGCACATAAAATAAAACACCATTTTCAACAACTTTTCCCTTTTGACCTATTTCTCTTACAACTCCAACTTTCTATTATTCACGTGTTAGTCACATGAGAATTAAACATTTTATGTTTACAAAATGTTATCCTTTTATCTATTTACTTTATGTCAATTTGGCCTTTGACATATTCTCATTCTTCCTTCCACACATGATATATATATATATATATATAGATATAGATATATATATAGATATATATATATATGTGTGTGTGTGTGTGTGTGTGTGTGTGTGTGTGTGTGTGTGTGTGTGTGTATGCACACAAATGTTATTCACAACCTTCTAATTTAGCAAGATTGAACATTGAGGTAAATATTTTTTTTTTGTTTCCTGGTGGACTCTTTAAAATGATAGGTGATATTAGCATTGTATTAGAGTTGTAGTGTATTGAACTTGGCTTCTTTATATGTAACTCCTCATTCTATTTTATTATTGGGTTTCTTTTGGAATATGCATCTTAAAAATGACTTTTATTGTCTTCTTTTAACACTCTTTTCTTTTATGATGTTGATATATTTTGTACTTTATTTTCATGTTTTGCACATGAAATAAAATAGTCCATTTTCAACCACTTATTCATTCAACCTATATCTCTAAAACTCCTTCATTATGTTTTTCACTTGTTTTTTTTTCTTTGTAAAGACTAATTCTATTAAAAGGTAACAAAAATATAATTACAAAGAGGCAGAAGCCTCAATCTAGAGCATTTGAGTGCTTTCAGGTCATCAAAATTGTCCCATAATTGGGAAAACCAGTTACAGTGAACAGAAAAAAACCATACATAGGAGCGGGAATACAATGACAAGACCAAAATGAGGATATGAGATAACCCCTTTTGAAGCAGTCGAGACAAACACCGAGAGACAGAAAAGCTGTACATGTCAGCAATAGAACCACAGACTACCGAGCCACAGAAACATGAACAAAACCACAGAACCATGAACAGCCGAATCTAACCAGTGAGCAGTAAAAGAACTCTGAGTAGACATGAGGGGGTCCAAGTGGCGTTACATGGGGACGTCCTGGTCCGATGGCTCCTCCACAACGGGGCAAGCATTGCCATACCAAATTTCGCCATCCCTCACCACGTCACCAGCCACGCTGCCACCTGGAGGATCCAGCACAGGACAGGTTCCGCTTGAGCTGCCCACAATGGCCATCGAAATAGTGGCACCATGAGAGCTGCCACCTGGTGGCCGGGTGTCGCCTGGAATGTCACCCTCCTCATGATGCTCACCACGCCTTTTCGCCTTGCCTTCATCTGTCGAGTTCTGCTAAGAGCCATCACTGCCCACAACTCTACGAATGCCATGAGAATGCTCTGCCGAGGTACACGCGAGAACATGAGGCTGAGCTTCTTCTTCAGAGAAAAGGATGGTGATATTAGCCATGATGATGGGCCTGTTCAGGCTGCTCTGAAATCTGAAATGAGTCGACTGGAAGGCATTGTGCAGGAAGGGTCTGTTGGACGGGCTAGGGGGAGGAGAATTAGCTTGAGATGAGGTCGGAGAGGCAAGGAGCGGTGGCTGATCAACGGACTAAGTAGCCTGAGAACCCGCGCGACCACCATGGCTCCCACCATGGCGGCTTCTCATGTGATGATGTACCATGGCTGAGCAGCGAAGGGGAAGCTCAGTAGAATGGGGCTCTTTGATGGGAAGCCGAGAATGCTCAGCGAGATCCAGGACAGGGTTCAGAGAGCAAGGCTGGGAATGGGAGAAAGGAAACCCAATTCCAAAATCAAGAACCAGCATGAGCCAACAGCAATTTCCTGTAACCGTTTTGCAGCAAGGGATTCCTGCATGGAGCGGGCAGAGGCTAGAGGACGGGGTGCAAACAGTGGGGTTGAAGGCCAAATGCGCCATGTTTAAACCATCAACTGCCTTGTCTCGGCTGAAGTGAGCATTTAAGTCGTTCTGCAGGCGGACCTGCTCTCGCCTTAGGTGAGCCATCATGTGCCAAGTCTGGGCTTGGATTATAGTGTTTTCTAGCAGTTGGCAGGGCTGAGCGCCGTCACACCTAATTAACGCCATTAATGAGCTCGGGAATCACCCGCATCCGGGTATGTTTTTCACTTGTTAGTCACATGGTAATTAAATATTTTATGCTTTGCACAATGCTTTCATGATATCTATTTATTTTACATTAATTTGGCCTTTTGTATCTTATTTCCATTTTTCCTTCCATTCATTAACAAAATGAAATAACATTGTTAGAGAGGATTTTGTGAAAAATTGATTACAATGCTTGAAAACTACTCTAGAACTAAAATAATGTTTATAATATAGTTGGAGAGGGGAGAGAATTTTTTAATATCCACACTATCCACCTGACATCTCCATCCTAGAGTGAAGATGAGGGGGTCCAAGAAAACAATACAAATTCATCTTGCAACCAATTAATATTTTAGTAGGAGTGTCGGTAGCATTGTTGGCACCTACATTGGCATAATGATAATGGTAAGTTGGGATGTATATGCTACCCTAAACCAAAATTTACAACTATTGTGGGATAAAACATTAGAGAAGAAATTTTATAAAGTATTCCAAGCCACAAACATTACTTATCATCATGTTTATTGTTGACATATGTCCACATAATATGTCCTAAGGATTAGGGGGGTGGGTGACTTATGAGCAAGTAAACATTGTTGGGAAAGCTCAAACAAATCCTATTATTTCTATTGAAACTAATTCCACCATACATTAAAATGCTCCCAATTAAAAAATAATAATAGTTAAATGGAATGCTAGTGCAAGAAATATAGAGATGTCAAAGAGCACATTGTTGCAAATAAAACCACATAATTAATACATAACATCGAATATTTTATGAACAATTTATTCGCTTATTTTTTAATTTAGAATTTTTTAATACTTCATGGCTTTAGTTTCACTGTCAAAAATTGGATTTGTTGGAGCTTTTCAACAATATGTATTCTTGTTCTATGGATCATGTTATGTGGGTGTGAATAATTAAATATTTACAAATAAATTAAATGTGATGGTGAATCAAAATGCATATGTATTTCATGATGAAGATTAGTGAGAAGTAGAATATTTGTATCTAGTTTAGTAAAATTTATGCATTCCCTAAACCCATTATTCTTTAAAGAGATTATAGAAAGTGCAAGTACTAGTGGTGAAGAGGATGCATCCTAAAATTGTAGGAAAGTTCCTTAACATCTGAAACTCACTTTCCTTTAAATTTAAAATCATTGTGATGCAACTCAAGGGGTGTCTCCATAGTGTGGGATGTAGTGTTTTCACATGTCTTGGTAATAGCTCCACCGAATTTCTAGTTAAGAAAAATAACTGTTAAAAATGTCATAGTGGAAAAAGATATTTCATTAGAAATTACCAACCATCATTGAACAAAAAAATGAAAATAATCAAATAAAGGATTTATAAAGTTAGTGAAAATTAATTTCACAAGACATCAAACAATTGGTTACAAAGTTTTTAGATATTTGATGAAGTTAAATACAAAATAAAAGGAAAATAAAATGATGAAATGTAAATTTTTTATTCACTATGAAATGTGATCATATTAATAATAAAATTTGAAAGATTATGTTGATAAAGTGTTGGAAAACTTATCACCCCATTTCTATGGAAATGGAATTTGCATTAAGCCTTGAATAATGATTTTTAGCTTGCAAGAAATGTGTGTACTACTTTTATCAAAATGCCTAAATACTCTAATGGTGAACTGCACAAATGATGGATTTATAATTGTTTCACTTATTGAAATTAGTTTTACCATTATTTATTAACTAAATAGAATTAGATGGAAACTAATTTCTTTGATAGTAAAGTTTATCTGTGTTAAATCACACCGAGTAGAAATAAAAGTATAGTGTAAGTGGTGAGTTTTTCTTGTTTTTTCTAATCAAAATTAATTTTGGCTTCGCCCATGCCTTCTCGTGGTTCTACTTCTTGGTTACATTAGTGCTTTGAGGCTAACTTAATATATTGTTAAAAAATGACCATTGTAGTCACTGAGAAATCTAAAAATGACCTAACAAACTTTAAGAGAAGGTTTGTCAATTGAATGGAAGAAATGCACAATTTTATAATCCCCTCTAATAACTTGAAGAGGAGGGATTTTCATTATTTGTACCATAATTTGGTTGTGTAATTTACAAGGATATGACCCAATACTAGAAATTTAGAGGATTGGATCAATAAGAGTTGGACACACCATTTGAATGCTAATGCCTTCTTTTATTTCTATAAAAAATTCTATTATGCATTTCACTTCTAGTTCTAAGGAAAATGGTTTTGTTTTTTGAAATGGACCCTTGATTTGAAGCTTTTGTGGCATTTATTTGAATTTTCGATCGTTATATTTCAACCCAAAATAGGAGGTTTCAATTAGTACCTCTATGTGGGTCTAGCATTCCTTCTCACTTCTCAATATACCAAACTTGAAAACTTTGGAAATGATGAGTAAATCTTTAGGTAGATACATACATAGCATTCAATAAGATGAAAAATATGATTTTGATAGCTTATATATAGTAATTAACTTGTATAAGGGCCTCCTCGATGTGTTCAAACTCCAATTTATGTCTAGATTCACCTAAAAAAATGGACTACGAACAATTATTGTTTCAGTGCAATTTTTTTCATATGAATGGAAATTTTTCCTAGGACTACTTCTTGATGTTTGAGAAACTCTCCTAGGTGAAAGAGATAGTGAAAAATAAGAGCTTCACTCTCAGGACAAATGGTGGTCAAATAAAAAAATTGGTAGTAACAAAAAAGGAAAAGGGGAAAATTATCAAATCATGGCACTACTAATAGATTCACTATTTTGGGTTTAGAAAAGCAGAAGGGTGTACGCAACAAAAACGAAACCTCCAACCCCTTCTCAAAATGGAAGAAGGAGAAATGCTAATGTAAGGCACTCTCATATATCTATAGCACCAAGTCCAAATTCAAGGCACAAATAAATTATAGCAAGCAAAATATTCAATAAGGTTGAACATTGATGAGAACCTTGATGGTTGCAAGGATGGTTCATAATAATCCCTCACAAACACAATTGAAGGATCTCTTAGAAAAGTCTCTGAGGGATCCCATAAATATGGGCCAACTCAACTTTCTAATGATAAAGAGGGACATGGATGTTTTATTCAAGGTATAGGGTTGTAGAGTGAATCAAGAGTGAAAATTCATTAAGTAGACTAGAAAACAAGAGAAAAATAGTGAAAATGCAATGGGAAATAAATCTACAAATTTTATGAGCTTATGATGAGGATCCCAAAAAAATTCAAGTTTGGAAATTCTATCATGAAATCCTGGGTTTAGGCTGTAATAAAAAAATGGAACTGCAAAATTATTAATAAATGATGAAAAAAACACAATATCTTCCTCATAACCAAATTGTGCATTATTTTTTGGGATAGGCGGAATCGAAAATTAGTTCAAAATGGTACTTGCATGAAATGGGGTTAATTCTAATAACCAATGTTATAACCATTAGGTGTACCCATGCTACTCGATAAGAATGACATAAGATTTATTGAGGTTTGAACCAATGAGGTGGTAAGGAGTTCCTTAATAGTGCACCCTATTTCCAATTGATCTATATCTAAGTGGCAATGAAATTGTACAAGTTATGGTTAAAGAATCCAATGCTTTTTCTAGAAAATAATGTCAAAATATTCGAAGGTCTTGCAGGGGAGCTTACAATGTTTCGGAAAGGACATGTGATTAAAGCGAATCACTAGATGATTATGGGTTTTGTTGTTGAGGGAATAGATTATATGGTCCAAATAACTAAATTCTAATCTCCATACTATAATAGGGAAAAAAGGGCATGTTGGGACTCTTTGAAAGTCTCATTGGAGGAACTTTGATAAGAATATTGAATCATTGTTGAGGAATTTGATCTCATTTTGGATGAAAATGAGAAAGGGTTATTGGTAATGGGAGGGGGGAGGGGGCATTCGGATAATAATATCAAATCATTTTTGAGGAATTTAATCCCATTTTGGATGAAGATGAGAGACAATTGGTAGTTGTTTCACTGGGAGGGTGAATATATTTGAGGCACATTCAAAGAGATTGTAGTAGATAATATCTCTAACTATGGTAATTGGATTTAAGAAATATAATGAAATTAACATGGTCAAAGAAAAGGGTAGGTCTACACATTTTAGAAGAAAGGTTACATGAATTCCTAGTTTGAGACTTTCCTAGTAGAGCATGCCTCCTTAACCTTATTCATTCTCTTTATTTCCATATTTTAGGACAAACCTATGACCCTATTAATTGGAAAAACAAAGGATTTGGGTCCATTTCTAGTGAGATATAATATTTCTTGGGTTGGTTAACAAAAACTCAACACATTGGTTTAGAATAATATCTCATAAATCACACACAAAAATGCGGAGAGAATTATGGATTTTAAGTAGGTCAAATTTGTTTCATTCAGATACTTCAACACTTAAATTTAATGGTGAATAGGGATAAAGGAAGTAGGAGAAAGTGATGAAATTTCGAGAGTTTCCACAATAATACAAATTCAATATTTTCACTTTGAATTTGAGGTTCCTTTAATTTATTTCTTGTAGAATTTTAGTCATAGGGATGAATTTGAGATATACATTACAATGGTGTATATTTCAATTCTATCCAACTGATTACATAATATGGGCCAAAACAATAATCACGAATTGATTGTACTTCAAAGGAACAATGTTTTCACCACTTAGGGCATACTTCTAAATATGAAAAAAAATACTAGATTTATTACAACTATTAATATAGCCACTTAGATTTTATGTGTTCTTAAATTCAGTTAACAAAATATTATCATTTTTATGTAAATAAAATTGTGTAAGAAACTCTTAGAAACTACTCAATCATCATGAGAATGTAACTTGAAAATCATATGTTTAAGTACACATATTTTTGGAAAAAAGACATGCTTCATATATACATAAGATGGAGTTATAAGTTCATACCAATATCTAATAGAATTTATCACATGTGATGCTTTCCAAATCCTAGCTAGAGCATCCACCATAAATAACAAACCCTGGCTCACAACTCTTATCTAAGAATTTCTCCCAACCAAAGCTAGTCACTCAACCAAACATCTAGAAAATATACACGTTGGCAATTCCTCTTTGGCACCTGTACTTACATCACACAAGTGTACAGGAAAAAAAAAACTCTTTCATCTTCTCCACATCTATCACTCCAAGTAGCACTAGGTTTCCAATGCCACAAAATCCTAGTGATTTTCTCTCATAGGAACCATAAGAACAAGTCCTCTCTTTTCTTCTCTAGAATTTCTCCCAAACCATTTCATCCCTTTTCTTCTTATTGAAAAACCATAACCCTAACTCCTATCTTGCATAAACCCAAGAACCCTAGTGCTTGAGACCTAAGAGTAAAGCACAAAGAAGAAGTAAAAGTGAAAGAAACAATTTATGTCACTCCTCTAAGAAAACTAAATAAATATTTTATAGGCCAACATGCAAAGCACTCCAACTCTAATGAACACATGTCAAGTTTTAAGGTAGGAAAATCCATAAAGAAAGGGTCTCAACTGAGTAGTACATAGTAAGTTACCAACATTCCTCTTCTAAAGGTATCCAACAATTGAATACTCTCTGCTAGACCACACACGCAATCATGTCCACCACACCTCCATCACCACTACTTAACCCAAGCTTACAAAACTCAAGCACAAGCCTTTAATTAAGAATCCAAGTGTAACCATTCTACGTATGACACAACACCCTCCTCGTAAATTCCCAACACTCCTCCAAATAGGTTATCCTCCCAAATAAAAAACCAAGGAGTTGATGTGTATGTCATGAAGACTATTAGCATGAAACATACATCTCCAACCACTTAAGGAGGTGTACTACATATGCATCACATTAAGGTAAGATAATCCATGTAGTAAGCTATCTCTGAAGTGTATGTCCATCATAATACAACCATTGATAGTTAACATGCCATACACTCCAAATCACTTGAAGCACCCTCAAGCATGGTGACGAGGGTTGGATTTTTCACTCCTAATCACCCCTTTATCACCATTTTCCTTATAAAATCACTTGTTTCATCCATTTACATCCCACTTATTCATCATAATTAGAGTGATCGGATCTAGTGGCAATGATTTTTTTTAATAATAAGTTAACAATTATACAAGCTCTATGAGTGTTGACTAGTTATGAGTTTCCAGGTAAAGTGGGATACCCTTTTACAATTTCAAATTGTGGGAAGAAAAATTGCAAAAATCTTCATCATTAATCATGAAACTCAACAAATCTTTTATACCATACTCATGTCGAGGTTTTTCTCTATAGCATTAAAATTCATACCATCTTTATAGCCATATTAGAGATATTCTCTGTAGCTAAAAGAATTTTCAAGAAAATAGACCATTACTGTTGAAAATTCTATTAGTAACTATGCATTTTTTCTTTTGTAGATATTTACTTTTTATTATTACTACTTTTTAGTTTCAACTCATCCTTACGAATTTGTCTCAACCCACTTTAGGGAATTCATTCCACGGGGCTTGAAAATAGGATGTGGAATGGAAATTAAGGAAAAGTAGTTAAGTTGGTTTATGTTTTGAGAAATCTCACTACTATAACTAAAAAACATTTCCTCCTTTATTCCTGGAAAAAACCACTAAAAAGTAGCAGGCAATTGTGTCAACTTTTTTATATAAGCTATGAGAACCAAGCTCATAGGGTTTGATGTTTTGGACATTGTTGTTATTATCTTTTGTTAAATAGAAAATAGCTATTTTAGTTCTTATGAGTGCAGAAAATGTGAGATCCACCAGCTGACTATAGAGCTAGGGCCACTCTACAATCATGGTGGTTATTTGCTTGCTCTTATACAATCTAAACTTTCTTATTACTTAATTTCTTTTACTACACATATTTCCCATTACACATATTTACTCATTTTAGGTTTTAGACATATTTCATCTATTTTCATAGTGCAAAAAATATTTCTATATGTATGTTTCAGTTTCACAACATTTCATTTTCAACAACATCCTTTGTTTCCAGTTATTTACACTTTTACTTTTAGATAGTTGTATTTGATCTCGATAGCAACTTTATTTGGATTTATTTTCTTTCAACGCAATCAATTAGTTAGTTTTTCTGATAGTTATTTTTTTTCATTAATTAGTTTCATTGATAGTTAGTTTATTTAGCATTGCTAGAGTTAATTTTGTTTTCCTTCACTTTTGCATATAAAGACTTAGAATTTTTCCTGTAATTAATTTTAATTATTTACAAATAACTATAGTTATTTTTCCCAATTTCTTGAGCTAGGAAATGGATAAAGCCAAAAATGCATATATTTATTGAGCGTTTTGTAATTTAAAGACCTCAAATTGATACTGAAATAAGGATTTTATGAGAACATTGTAAAAGCCCATCACTTTTGGGTGACAACGTTAGGGAAACACCAAATTTGGGTTTTTTGGTATAGAAACCTACTAGAGGAGTGAATTCATAATGAATGGGGAGAAATAGGATAAGTTGGGATGATTTCTCCCAAAAAAAAATAAACCTTGCAAACCAATTCCAAAGAAAGAAGTAAAGAAAGAAATTGCTTCTATTTTAAGAGTTTTTTAGGAAGACACATAAGCAATCATTATATACGACCTATTGAATACAATATTTTTGGATTGGATATAAAAGAGGAATCTAAACATGTTGACCTTGAATTAGATTCCATTCATTTCAATATGGGTGATAGTGAGAAAGAAATAGAGGAGGAAATAGAAGAGAAGAATGAAGAGATGAAGAAGAAGAGGAATAATCCATTTTTTGCTAAGAGAAAGTAATGATGATGCCAAAATAAAGAATATTAATTTAAGGTCTTTGTTCTTCCAGTGTTCTACGCAATATCTACAAAAGATCCTAAAAAAATCCTATTCAAATTTTACGTTCTATGTAGAACGTATGATTATAAGACAAAGTCTTAGAGGTTAAGGTTATTTCCTTCAACTTTGAAAGATGCCACTTTAATATGGTTGATGGGATTAGGAGGATGTTGTATAAGTAATTTGTAAGAAATGAAAAATATCTTTCTTTCCAAATAAAAGGATTATTGTAAAGCATGAGAGACTAAGGATGAAATATTTAGAATAGCTCAAATGCTAGCCTTGAAACTTTGGAAGATTATACTAAATGTTTTTAGTTAAAATAAAAAAGGTCAACATGTAAATTGGATGATGAGTCACTCAAGTTAGTTTTGCTCAGAGGAGTTTATAACATACCCTCTTAGCACCCATGGTCCACACTAAGGTAGAAGGATAGCTACTATAATGATCTGATCTCCAATGCTTGTGTAAGGCTCCATCCTAGGGTCCTCTAACAGAACTAAATTCTCTAATTTCAAACAATAAAACAGGAAATAATTTATTTCTAACTAAACATTTAATCAATGATAATTTACCATTAAAATTTATTTCCAACAATTAAATAGTGAGCATTTCATTTCAATCACTTACATGAGTAATCTATAAATAGAGGAATACATGTTCCGATAGCCTAGTTGAGATGCCCCTAAGCTCCTAATCCTGCTGGGATGCTCCTCTTGACTACCGACACGATTTACCTCCCAGCCAACTAGGAAGTATTTCCTAGCCCAGGAAACCTCCACAGGTTCCCTAGCCCTTCGAGCCCAAGTCCACCAGATGTAGTGTGTCCAAGATAAACAATACTCTCCTTCTCTCCCTTCTCTTTCCCCACCTTACTCTCAAAACAAATCCTCCAAAACCACAACCAAACCAAAAGCAAAAGCAAGACCAAGGATCCCCTCTCCTCCCCTCATCCTTCCCCTTTTATGCCCCCTTCTCTTCTCCACCTCAACCACCTCTCATTAATGTCATAACTACCCCCTCATCCTTACCTTTGACTTATCTTCTCCCAAGTCAAAGGTATGAATATATAATTTGGTAATTAATTGGAGAGGACCATGTCTTCTCCCAAGTAAATTTGAGAGGACATTTTGGGGATGAGATATGAATATTTAAATTGGAATAAATGGAAGGAGACCATATCCTATCAAAATTTAAATTTGAGGAGGTAAGTTGGGAATTGAATAATAACAAAATTTATATCATTAATAAATTTACAGTTTCACCAATGTAGGTATGTACCAATATTTCTTGATAATTATAAGTCAATATTCTAAGGTAATTTAAACACTAGTAAAATTTGCATGATAAGATTAAGTAGGGCATTACAGCCCATTTATGGAAATGGGGTCTCAAAAGTTAAAAATACCAAATTGAATTTACAAATATAAACATATTAGATGAAAAAAAATTCATGGCATTACAAATTACTCCTCGGTCATATGAGATCATTTTTCCATTTACCCCTATTAAAATTATACTAACCACACTTTCAAAAGCTTGATTTTCATTTCTCATACATTTTGTAAAGAACTTCAAATATGTTGTATACAAACAATTGAGTAGCATTTCTCTTGTATATATTTTATCAAATATTTTGTATGTGATTAAATTAGAAACATTGCATTTATTCCACTTGTAACAAACTAATTATAAAACATGCCACTTTCCCATTTCTTTGCATGCAACTTTTTAAATTCCTTGCATGCAACTTTTCAAATTCTTTGAATGCAACTTTGTAAATTCTTTGCATGAAAATAGGCATAGATCAACTACAACAATATTTTCACGCAAAAATATTGTCTTCAACCACCAAGCAACATTTTCATTAGGACATTTCATCAATACAGTTTGTATGCAATAAATCTTTAAACCATTTAAGCATTTATTCAAACACTTTGCATGGAAATTAATATGGTAAAATTTATTGCATGCAATTAAGCATATATCAATTACAAAAATACTATTATAAAATAATATTATGTGCATCCACAAAACAACATACTCATTGGGGCATTTCATCAAACAAATTTTATGTAATGAACCATTAAACCATTTGAGCATTTCTTCAAACACTATGCATACAAATTAATAGAATATTTGCATGAAATTAAGAACACATTAGCTACAACAATACTATTATATAGCAATACTATCACCAACCACAAAACAACATACTCCTTGGGGAAGTTCATCCAAAAAATTATATGTAATGAATCATTCAACCATTTGAGCATTTCTTCAAACACTTTGCATGCAAACTAATATAGTAAAATTATTCAGAGGATATCTCCTAAATTGTAGTAGTACAAGCTATGGAAACTAAACCAGAAGATTAGTGTGAGTTCCCCTCACTGTGATTCAAGTTTCAATTTCTGGAACCTCCTACATGAAAATATATAGAAGAAACACCAACATAACCTATTCGGTGTACAATTTTAGGAACATTCAAGAAGATCAAATTCCTTTGCTCATATCTCCTAAAATATTGGAGCCCAATATCTAAAATTTTTACCACATGATCAATGGGATTTTCCCCAACATGGACATAATTTAAGATTTTGGGACCTCCCAAAAGAAAAGTTATAAATTCCAACATCATCTGTTTGATACATTATTTTATGAGAATTTAGGAGGTTTGACTTCCTCTACTCATATCTCTTAAAATATTGTGATCCAATATCTGAAATTTTTAGCACATTATCAGTGGAATTTCCCATAAATGTGGACAATTTTTCATCTTTTGAAACCCAATAGAAGAAAATTTATAATAGAAATGAAAACAATTATACTCATAAAGTCTTGCATGTCCACATGTGCATATTATCTTGGACATAAAAATCAAGACATATTTCTTACAACATCAAGGTAGAGTTTCAATATAATTCACATATCAATCAAGACATTTTTCCTATTAAATTTCCTACAACATTTTCCTATAGACATGCAAAGTTATCATAGAGTCATACATAAATTTCAACAAAGTACTAATCATCATATTCATAACTCAAATTAATTACACTTAATGAGATTTTAACAATGATTAGAGCTGAAGGTGGGACTTTTATTTTCCACCCAACCATAGGTTAGTTGTAGCCTATATTTCTTGCAATTGTCACCCCTAGGACAGATCCATGATAAAGGGGATTAAGGGGATTCTTCGAGTAAACTCAGTTGGAAATCATATTCACAAGTTTGGCTTCTTGCCCAAATTCCAATTCTGTCCTCAAGCTTCTTTCATTCCACTAAAATCCAACTTGAATTCTTCAAACCAACCTCTCTAGTGTTGTTCAAATTCCTTTTTATTATTTTTTTTGTGTCTCTCCATGTTCCTCATCGAACATTCTTGTGTGCCTTTTCATGTTCCTCATGGAACATTCTTCAAGATATTTCTTGCTAGCTATCACATTTAATTAAGAAATGGTGCTAGCTAACACCCCTTAGGTTCTTCTTCCCTTTCGCCCATCACATCATGGATATTTGGTCCCATTCTTGAGGCCATTACATATAAATATACTCATTTACAATTCAGATTATTTTCAAATTTACCAAAAATCATGGGAAAATCTACTAGGGATGTCACAAAGTTAGGGAGGAACTAATAGAGCCCTTAAATATTATAGGTGTTGGAGACATTTATCAACTCACTTTTGATGATATTAGGGAAATATTTAAGAAGTAATCAAGAGAAAACATGAGGAAATCTAGAGGAACAAGAAGTTTAGTAACTTTTATATTTGGGAATAGTTCATGAGTAACAAATACTAAGATTCGAGTTTTTTTGGAGGATATGAAAACTAATATATTGAATATATTGTCTATGAGGTTAGATGCTTTACAGGCAAAGAAAAAATAAGAATATAACAAAAAATATTTGTATATATTTCTCCCTTGTTGTACGAAGAAAAATCCTAGGAATGAGTGTATATTAGCTACATTAGAAGTCTACAAAATTTGTTCTAAAAATCATAATGTCAATAAGTTCCCACAATTTTCATGTTTGAATGGAGTTTACCATATAGCTAATTAACATGTTAAACAAATTTATTTTGTTAATCAATGATAATTTGGACAGTTTTGGCCACCATTTCCTCGAGGAAATCAAGATCCTCGATCTTTTAATTAACCTTGGTATAATCCTCAGATCAACCAAGGACAACAATTATCTTCTTCTCAATTTTCCAATAATCCATAACCTTAAAAAGCATCTATTCCAAATCCTTGGAATTATGCAATTCCTTACAACCAACAATTTTATTCTAATCCACATTCCTTTCCTACACAAGGAAAACAATGGCCTACCCAAGAATTCAACGAAACATATCAAAACTAACCACAACAATAATTTTTCCCTTCACAACAAATGTATGATTCAATCAACCACATAGGAAAAATCAATTGACAGCTCAACTAAATCCAAAACCAAATCTTTGGATGGGCTGTCAACAACCATAATCAAATTTTGTGTTCAATCAATTCAAACAATTTATACCAATCACACTAGGGAATCTTCAACCCTTACTAATTTTTCCAAGCCACAACTTTAATATGAGGGATACTTTTAGAAGATCTAAAGACACTTATAGTTAAGGATGTGAGTGAATAAAAGTAACAATTTAAGGAAGAAAAGGATGAATATTTATTGTTGAACTATCAAGATTGAAATCGAATGGAAAAGTAATAATATGATCATTTTTAATCTCCACCATTTCTTGATAGACTTGAAAAGACTAGAATATCTATGCAATAGGTCTTTGATATCTTAGAAGAATTGAAAAATGTGAATATACAAATACATATAATCCAAGAAATCAAGGATATATCGATACATAACAGGGATATAAGGGATTTATGTATTAGGAAACCAAGTAAAAAGAAATGAGATGCTCCTAATATCCAAGTAACTCGTCAATTATTTGAAAATTTCCATCCAAAAGATTTTAATTTAAAATATGGGGATCTCAGTATACATATTGTCCAAGTACAAATAGGAAAGAAATCCATTACAATTAGTCAAGTTGATCTTGGGACAGCCATTAATTTGATGAGTAATGGAATTATGAGGAGTTTAAACCTGCAAAATCTCATGAGGAAAACCCCAACTTTATTGCAAATGGCTAATAGGTCCACTATTAAGCTAGAGGGTATTTTGGAAGATATCTTTATTACTACATATTCATGAGAATATCCTATTGATTTTATTATATTGCATACCAAAACCAATAAAGGAGGATATCCATTAATATTAGAATAACATGGGTTAGCAACCATAAATTCTTATATTTAATGTTGGTAAGTAAATATGGCAATTTCTCAAGGAGAATCAATGAAGAAAATAAAGTTATACTATCTTGCAAAATCTATTGAATAAATTGAAGAACCATTATGGATTCCTGCACATGATGAATATTCCACACCAATCCTTACTATATAGAGACCATTAAATCTGAAACCATTAACGCTGAAAGACCAATTTATCATATGTTGATTTCTAATTGTATACAAAATATTTATTCCTCTACAGTTGCAATTACAGAATTCAACAACCAACAAAAGAAAACTCAAGAAAATTCAATTCATGAATCAATTTCATCACATAAATTATTTGTTAATCATTCTAAATTTTACGATAGGCATTGTCTAAACATTATACATCATAGAGGGGTATCCAACTAAACACTTTGCATATTATTTTGAACAATTTACCTATAGACAATATACATCTGATCATAAATAAGCATCAACAAAATCTGCATGAACTTATATTTACTTGTTCACTTGACATCAATGACTAGATTTGAAATCAATGACAAAACTATTCTCCAAAATCTCCAGCTTTGGCACTGATGGAAATACCACCAAACATTGTTACCACACATTGTAGGTCATTAATGGAAACTCCATCACTTGGCAACTAATCTTGCTACTGGTTGCACATTCTTTAATTTTGTTGTTTTTCTCACTCTCCCCCTTTTCTTTTGTGAAGATAATAACCATATTTCATCATGCCTTACCAATATATGCCTACCCTCCCCCTGAATATCTTCAAATCAATAATCATAAGGCATCATATCATGCCAATATTTTCTAACTCTCCCGCTTTGACATCAATGGAAATGGATTTAGGAACTCCCCCTAAGTTTATTCTACTTTTGCAGACTTCACTCCCCTTAATCTGTATCTCTATTATTTAGCTATCCCTACACATATTTGGAAAACTTCCGTCTTTGCTTATGAATAAGGCTACTCAAGAGAGGAGAGAGAGATTCACCCCAACTTGTGCCTTAAATACTGAAAGAGTTCTCACGCAAGAGGCTTGGTGAAGATTACACCAACTTGTTCTTTTGTACAAATATACTCCAACCTCATAATATGAGTAGAAACCTATTCTCTAATAAAGTGGTTCTTTATGGGAATATGCCTGGTTTTTGAATGCAGAAGAAGATTCTTAAATATGATGATAGCACTAGTGTTATCATAGATAATGGGAATATGATCTACATAAGTTATCTTAATATACTTTAATATTGGCCTCATCTATAATAACTGAGTGCGACTAGTTGCAGTTGTAATGTACTCCACTTCAATAGTAGAAAGAGAGAGATGTTTACTTTTTTCTCAACCAAGCGACTAAACACACCTCCACTTGTGCTTTTCCTATCATTTATTTTTCCATCATAATCAACATCTGTATATGAAAATAATGTGAAGTTTTTACATCATGGATACCATAGCCCATAACTTGTTGTAGCTCTCAAATATCTTGATATTCTTTTGGCTACTAAGAGATGACTTTGTTTGAGGAATGATTGATATCTGGAAACAACACTAGAAACTTGCATAATGTCTACTCTAGAAGATGTTAAATATAAGAGGCTTCCTATTATTGGCATGTACATTTTTTGATCTACCTTAGCTGACACATCATCTTTCTTGAGCTTATGTGGAGTGACCATTGGAGAACCCACAAGTGAGCTTTCTTCCATTCCAAATTTCTTCAGCATTTCTTTGAGGTACTTGCATCAGAAGATGAAAATCCCTCTTGTTGATTCTGTAACATGTAAGCTAAAAAAGAAGGAAAGTTACCCAAGCATGGACATTTCAAATACAACCCACATATCAGCTACGAAATTTTGACTAAGTGCATATGCATCACTACCAAAAATAATGTCATCAAGATAAACAACAACAATCAAAACACTTTCATTTTTAGATTTTATATACAAGTTGTTATATGTTTCTCCTCTTTTGAATTCATGTTGTAGCATATATTTATCTAATTATGACATATGTGCTTAAGTCCATATAATCCTTTTTTAACCTGCATACTTCCTTAGAATTTTTTGACAGCTGAAAATATTCAAGTTTTTCAATGTAAGCCTCTTCTTCAATATCACCATCCAAGAAAGTTGATTTCACATCCATCTGATATACCATGAAATTTTTATGATTGGAAAATGCCAAAAAAAATTGATAGCCTCTAATATGACTACAGGAGAAAAAGGTTCATCAAAATATAAACCTTCAACTAAAGCATAGCCTTTGCTTGCTAATCTAACATTATTTCTCACCATTTGTCCATCTTCATTTAATTTATTCCATCTTCATTTAGTTTGTTCCTAAATACCCATTTGGTGCCAATGACATTTTTGTTTCCTAGTCTTGGAACCAATTCCTATGTCTAATTTTTCTCAATATTATCTAGTTCTTCATTCGTGGTGTTTCATCTTGGTTTTCCTGAGATAAATATTTTCGCATAACAACATATGTTTTATTGGGAGAATCTGTTACTCTTCTTCTAGTTTGAACTCCTACATCCAAACTACCAACAATGTGATTCAAAGGATGATGCTTTTGAACATACCTTGAGGGGTCTCTTGGATTGGGCTCTCGACCTCTTCATTGATTTTCTTCAAGCTATTCATCATCATCTTCATTGTTGGCCTATTCATTTGGGTTGATATATGTTGGCTACTTATCTCTCAGAGGAATAGACTCATCCACTCTTACATCAATTTTGTCAACTATTTTTCTTGAGCTTAATTTGTAACATATATAACCTTCACTCTTAGTTAAATATCATAGAAATATTTCTTCATCTGCTTTTGCCTCAAACTTACCAATATTATCATCATTATTTTTAATGCAGCACTTGCTACCAAAGAGTATGAAGTTCTTTGCCATTGCTAGTTTTTCATACCACAATTCATAGAGGGTCTTGTCATTGTTTGGCCTAAAGTGAGCTTTCTTTCATCCATCATTTCTCTTTCCAATTGTTGTATCGATCTATTCGCCCTATCTGCCATGCGATTTTGTTGTGGAGTATTTGCAATGGTGAATTGCCCATTTATGCCACTTTTATTTACAGTAATCATCAAACTTGTTAGAAGTAAACTCTCTACCCCTCATATGAAACACTTTAATTTCTAGTCAATTCCATTTTCAACCATGGAGATAAATATTTAAAAATTTTCAAAGGCTTCTAACTTTTCTTTTAAGAATGCAACCCAAGTAATTATGTTGTAATCATCAAAAATATAGCTCACGACTTGGAGTTTGAGTTATTGTGAGACCACATCAGTCCAATTGGCCATTGCATGAAAATGAGTCAACATTAACAATATTGACATGAAACCCCATTCAAATATCAAATGTTGTACCACATAAAGATTAACACTTGAATTAAAATAATAAATTTTACATCTAGTTTTATATGAGACACTCGAAATTACAAATCAAATTGTTAAAAAAAATATGTTCGCCTTTATGCCTGTACTCACGTGGAGATTTAACGCATGTAAATGGAATATGTAAAGCATAAACGGAAATGAAGATTTAACATATGTGAATGGAATAGGTAAACCATAAACGAAAATGAAACATATATAAATTTAACTTTCAAAATAGAAAAGTTTTGTACGTAAGTTTAATTTATTGCAACAATAATTTTTTCCTATTTTGATTATTTATTTAAATTATTTTTTATTTAAAAAAAAAAAAATTATAAAAAACTGAATATGTATATGGATAAGAAGATTATAGTTTAAGTTGGAATTTAAGTTCAAATTTGTAAACTAAAAACAAGTTTGATGTGTATATAATATTATATTTTAAATGTAAAATGATAATCATGTTTATATGTATTTTTTTCTTTCATTTAAGTGAGGTGTATTCTTCAATCTAGAAGAGATAGGATCTATCTGTTTTCTATGTTTGTTGTAATGTCTATATCTATTATATTAATGTTTTCTATATTTGTTGTAATGTCGATATTTATTATATAAATATAATAATATATTTATTATAAAGTAATATTAATTTTAAATGTTTATTTGTAATGGGTTTTAACACATTGTTTATGGTTGTAATTGAATTTAAATATTAATTATTTATATAGATATGTATCTGATTGAAGTTTTAAAATATTATATTGTTATATAAATTTAGAATTTGTATTTAATACATTTAATTTTTTTATAAATATATTATTAAAAATATTTATATTTTTAAAATATAGTTTATGGAATATAATATATATATTTTGTCAAAAAAAATACATAATTAAATAAAATAAATATTTTTAAAAATACAATTATTTATTTATATACATGATTTCTTATTTTATTTCTATTTTTTATAAGAAATTATTAAAAAAATAAATTATCTGATTTTATATATTATTTTATAAACTTAATACTTAGATATATTATTTTTTTTATTTTTTATTAAAAAAATATATAAAATTCTTAAATTAGTTTAGCCTAATTGTGAGTCACTAGAATACATATTATTGTAATAATAAAAATAAAATATATAAAATTGGGGTTTTAGAGATAAAGTTGAATTTAAGTTTATTCATGTTATTCTTCCTCTTCATTATAGATGGGCTATTACAATTCGTCATAAGTATAATTAAATCTTTGAAGAATAATCATATGTGTTCTTCTTTGATGTCTTTCTATAAGGAATTGTGGGTTCCATGTGACAAGCTTATATTTCATTATTTTCTAATATATATCGAGGGTCAAAGAGTGTTTGGTGTTATTGCTTTTTGACAATGTTGGACACCTAATCCTAAATGGGTTAGTGTGGAAGCCAAATAGACCAAAGCAGTCCAAGAGACCTTGGGATCTGAAACCCAAGAGTCACGTCTTGTACTATAAATGTATATCTCATGTTAATAAAAAAATGAATTGCATGTTTTATCTTTCATATTGTCTTTGTTGTCCATGTGTGTTTAACAGAAAATCATGTATCGTCTATGATGTGACACACTTCTTCGGGATCAAGAAGTGTGCTTCCCTAGAATTGGTTTCAAAGGAATCATATATTTAATATAAGCTATTAAAGTGTGAGTAAAATAAACAAAGGAGATATGAGAGGACACGCCCTTCACATCTCATGAAGAACACTCCTAGCTAGGTAAAAGCAACTTCAAAGAAACCAAAAGATAAAATCATTTCCCTTCTTTTTGAGTTTATGCATTTTATCTTATTTATTTTTTTAATTATTATTTTTTTAACCATTTTGTAAATATCATCTTTATTTTTCCTTTTTAGAGGTTTTGACATAAGTGGGCAGTTCTTCATAAAATTGCCTTCTTCACGATAATTCCAGCATCAAAATGATAAATTTTCATAATCAAAGTTTGGAAAAACCCTTATCATAGACGATTGATTCTAAGAGAGGGTTTAAAAGGTTTAATATTGTGTATAACCTAACATATGTTGTATAATATTGCGAAGAGGTTAGACCATAAGTTTTAATAAATATTCCTAGAGTATTACATATATCTCAAATATTTATTCATGCCAAGACTTTTGTGAAGGATATTGTGTTTGAATCCATACAAAATCCTTTGAGTAGTCTTCTTTATGTAGATCACATCATTCTGTCCAATATCACATGTGTGTTTGTGATGTGTTGTAGAAGTACGATTTGTCCTAGAGCACCTTGTCATGATCTTTTGCATGAATGAAAATAGTAACACATTCTTTTGAGCATGTACGAAAAGCTCCACATTACCTTAACTTTTCACTTCTATTTTATCCACCATTTAAGAGTGGATTCATGAGAATCCAAACCTAGGTAAATATAGATTATGGCATGGGATCTCATATACCTGATTTTCTCCCCTACCTTTAAGTAGTAGATTTCTACGAAAGCATTCAATGCTTCTTTTCCTATGTAATATTTTGGCCTTTCCTTGCGGCCATCCCTATCTCCCCTAAGCCATCGATCCTATAGGTTTTAACCCTATACAGAAATTACCTACAAACGAATTCTTAAAATAGAAAAATATACAATGGTGAGAACATAAAATAAAGGTACATAGAGATTTTCTCCTGGATTCCAAAACCCTACAACACTATTAGCGGAATGAGATGACCCTGATGCAGATGAAGCACCAACCTTAGGGAGGTCAAGGAGGACGATATAGACATAGCCCAATTGGGCATAGATAAGATCATACTTCAAAGTCATTTAGATGACTTCTTCTTCAGTTTGAGGGAAATGGGACACAACATATTTACCAACGGGGGCAATGAGGGAGTGTAACAAAAAATCCATCTAAACACGGTCTTTCAAGTCCAAATATTTACATAATCTTTGTCTTCTACACCATTCCTAGACATGGTCGGAAAGGTAGGTCACATAAGTTGGATGAAATGATGTCAAGAGTTTGGTACCATTATCGCAATAGATAAGTAGTTGGAAATAACATAAGAATGCATTGGAAAGGGCCACAAATGTCTAATGAGATGGACAGGGTATCTCTATATACCATTTTGTGGTAGTGTTACTAAGGGTCTGTTGAAAAAGTCATATATGGATGGAATCCTTTGTAATACAGTTACATGAGCACCACATGTGAAATAAGTGGACATGGTTGGTGGGATCCACTCTAGAATTCCCTCAATTTTTTGGTATATTAGATGGGAGTTTGGTTGGAATAGATGGCCAACTCAAATCATGGTTAAGAGGATCATTAATGAATTAGTTCAAATCTAGGGGTCTTAAAATAGCCATATAAGGGAGCAATGGTTGGGAAGGTGTCATTCCTTATGAGGTTCCAATGTTACCTCTGGGATAAGGACCCTGAGTATTAATAGTATTATCACTGACATTTCCTCCACTATTGGTGCTCGCGTTGGGATCGACATTACTGCCAGCATTGGCACTTGATGTGGTAGTCGCTCAGGGTTGAAAAGACTCAAAATTAGAGGATGAACTAGATGAAACAAAATACTAGAGCCTGATGATGGACTAGGGAGAGGGACCCTGACTCATCGAGTAGGTGTTAATCAATGTCCTAATGGGAATTAAGGGTGAATACCATGGAGTCTATGCAATAAATTCCTAGGGGCAGTATGATGTCCGGATAAATAAAATGCTAAAGGCTAGAGGAAAAGGTTGACGAAAAATAATAATAGAGGAAGAAAACGCTTAGTGTAGTGATGCAAACTAAAGGCTAACTACAATGTACTGCTACTCTAATTCAAACAAGACTGGCTTATAAAGAGAAAAATGACTCCAGGCCTAAAGGTTATCTACTCATCAAATAAGTCCTAGTATTATGTTTCTGATGGCCTTCCAAACAACTTCTTACTTGTGGGATCTCAACTCTACAAGTATAATGTTTGATGGGAAGGTAAGGTAGAGGGAAGGTTGCTTCCCATAACCACCACTTATAGGGTGTTTATCCTAAGAATGGACACTAGGTTACCTTCATCCTATAGGGGTGAGTGAATCTTGGGATTCTATGTAGTCAGTTGCAGACCCAGATTACCCACCAAGAGTTGGGTAGCCTCAAGAGGAACTGCTAGTTTCTTTGGCCTAAGCATAAACCCCTCTTGCATGGGTTTCTACATGAATTTGGTTTTAGTTGTTGGAAGTTGGAGCATTTTAAGCTCCTTAATTGCACAACTTCTATATCTCAATGTAAATTATCGATTGGTGTTATTGGGATGCTTGTCCCACCAATCCTAACATGATGAATAGATTCTTCTTCCCTGGTGCGCAAGTGGGCTTAAATCTAATTTTGTTGTTAAGTTATTAGTGTGAATGTTTAAGAGTCTTGGCTTGGAAGTGCTAACCAAGTGCCCATTTCCTTAGGGTGTGTAAATGTTTGTGAAAAAGTATGTTTCAATGGGTTAATTAGAGCATATTATTAAATGCCATGTGCTGTTATAAAATAAAACACGAAACTATAAACTATACTGAAAAATGGACAATAAGAAAATGGTTTAACTAGACACATTAATTCCCACCTAAGAGACTATGAAAACAACACAAACGGAAAAAGTAGGTCTTGAGGGGAGGATGAGTACTGCAGGTTTCCGTAAGGGTTTCGGTTAACCCTAGGTCTTTACTGCAGTTTGTTACCATTACTGCACCGCATACCTGTAGCCAACAGTTAGCAGCCACCTTTCCCGTTCCCAGCCCATCCGTCGTTTTCAAGATGTCTTCTTCAGCTGGTATATTGGGAGATTCAATGGAAATGGAGGAGGTGGATTATACAAAGGACCCGCATCCTGACCAGGTCATTTTTGGGTGCCCTGTTTTCTCATCTTCGGAAGCGGCCCTAGTCTCCCGTCGGATCCTTTTCCTGCCAAATACATCACCAGTGGTTGCCTTGCCGGAGCACTGTTCAGCTCCTCTTTTCGCCAGGAATACCTCCCTGGGTTCCCCTGCTCTGGACATTCCCCCTCTGTCCCCTGGGACCCTTCACATACTGTCTGCAATCTCGCCTCTGTCGCCTACATTCGACCCGAATCTGCCCATTACATCTTTCTTCGCCTTGACATCTATAGGTCCTCATCCTTCGGTGGCCCCAAACCCTTCTGTTCCCCTCCATTCGCCATCGGGTTGTTTCGAGACTCCAGCAGTCAAGGTTAGGTCTGCTAAATCCATCCCTCTGGACGGCTCCCCAGACCCATTGGCGGACCACCCATCTGCACCTCGTTCGGGGAAGAGAAAAACTAAGTGCGTGAAATCGACCTCAAAGGATATCTCGATCTGTTTCGGTGAGACCTCTGCAATCGGGGAAGCAGCTATCATGGCTAGCACTATACTTGTCGGACATGTTCGTGGAAGGGCATATTCAGCCACTCGACTCACTCTATGGGTCAAGGAAATCTGGGGGGGTGTTCTTAAAGAATTACCTGAGGTTCAAGTTTTACCTAGAGGTTGGTTCGCTCTCCATTTTGCAAAACAAAACTACACAGACTTGGTGCTCACCAGATACTGGCACATTGAGATGGCGTCGGTCCTATTAAAGAGATGGATTCCTCTCTTTGATCCTGAGAGAGAACAAATTTGGGCCGGTCCATTATGGGTTCACTTTCCAGGGCTCCCTCTACAGTACTGGTGTGAGGAGGTATTCATTCGCATAGGGAATGCCCTGGGGACTTATCTTGACCATGATCGCACATTCGTGGAATCAAGGAACAGAACCCTTGCTCGTATTCTGGTACACTTGGACACCCGCGAGGGTTTGGAGGAGAAGATTACCTTGCATTGGGGGAAATACACCAGGATACAGATTTTGGACTACGAAGGGGTTCCATTTCGATGTCGACGATGCCACAAGGTGGGGCACATATTCAAGGACTGCCCCCTCAACAAGAAACCAGAGGATACTCCTATATCATCCACTGCACCCTCCAGGACTGTCTCGCCGGCTATCCAGCGTTCTCCTGCGCCGGGACCTACTCACTCGGCCAACATTTCTCAAAAGGCAGCGGACGAGGCTCGCAGAACTCTCTCGCCACCGGTCACCAGATCTCGGGCAGCCGCAGAAGCCGCCATAGCTTCGGGTACATCTCTCTCTCCTCCCTCCTCTTGTATTTCTCTCTGTTCCTCCTTGCATGTACCGTCCATCTCTATAGCACATTGCACTTTGCCCACCTCACCTGTCATTGCACCATCTGCTCCCTCTTTGCATTCATTATCCTCGCCCTCCTCTTCTCCATCTTCATCTCGGGGGTCAAAATCTCATCACTACAATCTTCGTCCTCGTATTCTAACTCGAGGATCCCCAATGCATTTTGTTGGATTGGGTCTTGCCATACCCGGTCCAGCCCCCATGACTTCTTGGGGGAGAAAATCTGACCTATCAAAAGCTATCAGACGTGCTGGAGCTGAAGTTGCCTCTGGCCACCAATCTACTCTTGACGGGGTTCTTAGAGCAGCGAACACCCCTGGTAGCTTTCCCCCATGAAATGTCTTTCTTTTAACTGCAGGGGCATGGCTAGTGCCTCTAAGAAACTAGCCTTGCGCAGACTTTTTGAGATTGAACCTGTTGACATTATACTTCTTCAAGAAACCCTTGGCCCGGCTGATCTCATCACCGATTCTTTAACCTCTATTTCTCCGGGTTGGAATTTTTCGGCCATGGATTCTACTGGGAGATCCGGTGGCCTTGCGATTGGATATAACCCCAAATCCATCAGAGTTCAAGCTTCCTGGGGAGGACAGGGGTTTATGGGAATTGATCTCTTTTCGGCAGACCTTGGGACCAGCCTTAGGGTTATTAACATATACGGTCCATGCCAACAAAGGGAGCATTTTTGGCAGCATCTGCTTGGTCTCTCCATTTTCTCTGTTGATCATATTATTATCGAGGGTGATCTCAATTTCTCCCTAGGTTATGGTGAATCCTGGGGATCCATGGCTCAAGTGGACTCGATCACGGGCTTCATGACTGATCTTCTGGAGAGATATAATCTGATCGATGTCCCTATGAATAAACCTCTCCCCACATGGAGGAACAGAAGGGTGGGTGAGGCTGCCCTTGCCCGTAGACTAGACAGATTTATCATGAAAGGGTCCCTTATACAGCAGCTGCACCACTACAAACAATGGGTTGGAGCTGGAGGCATATCGGATCACTCCCCTGTATACCTGGAGATCTTGGGACCTCACCATAAGCCAAAAGCCCCTTTCAAGTTTAATCATGTCTGGCTTCAGGACCCATCTTATATTCGTATGGTCACAGATTTTTGGGCTGCAAATCCAATTGATAGATCAGACTCTTTGGCAAAAGGTTTCTACTCCAATCTATCCCAGCTCAAGCACCTCTCCATCAATTGGGCCAGAGAAAAACATCAGAGGGAGAATTCGGCTCTTTTGCACATAGAATCAGAACTCTGCTCCCTATTGGATGAGAGAGGTTTGGGGTTTATCACTGCTGAAGATAAATCTCACCTGGTGGAGCTTGAAAACTAGAAGTCTCAGATACTAAAAGACAGAGAGGAATCCATTCGTCTTCGAAGCAGAGCTATATGGTTAAAAGCAGGGGATGACAACACTCGGTTTTTCCATAACTATGCTAAAGGCAGAAAGGTCTCAAACACTATCTGGAACATTCTGACACCAGATGGAGGAGTGGCTGATACTTTCAACAAGCTCTCCCACCTAGGATCTTCACATTTCAGGAACCTCTACAAAAACCCTCCAGGTTCGAATATTGCTGATATTATCAATGTTGCTGGACACTTCCCCAGATTTGTAAATGAGGATGAAGCCGTGGCACTTTTTGACCCTGTGACACCTGGGGAGCTTGAGGGCACTTTAAAATGGTTCAAAAAGGATAAGAGTCCGGGTCTAGATGGTTGGACCATCGAATTCTACCTTGCTTTCTATGAGCTTCTCAGCCAAGACCTGCTGAGGGTAGTGGAGGAATGCAAAATATCTGGGTCATTGTATAATGCCATCAACTCGACCTTTATCGCTCTTATTCCTAAATCAGACTCCCCATCCTCTTTCAATGATTACAGACCCATTTCTCTGTGTAATTGTCTCTATAAGATCATCTCCAAGATCATTGCAAATCGCCTCCGCCCTATCCTGTCCCATCACATCGCCCCTCAACAATTTGCCTTTCTAGAACATCGTCAGATTCATGAAGCTATTGGCTCAACCCAGGAAGCCATGCATACTATCTGGACCAGACACCAAAAGGCCATCACCCTAAAGATCGATTTGGCAAAGGCATTTGATCGTGTCAGTTGGCTATACATTAAGATGCTCCTTATCCATCTGGGCTTCCCCCACAATTTCATCACCTGGATCATGGCCTGTATCACCACTCCTACTTTCAGTGTACTTATCAATGGGTCTGCATCTCATTTTTTCCACTCTAAAAGAGGTCTCAGATAGGGTTTCCCCCTATCTCCTCTTCTATTTTTTATTGTCATGGATGGTCTCAGTCGATTGATTGCATCAGCTAAGAGAGATGGTGATCTTTGTGGTCTCAAGATATCTGATGACTATTTTCTTACCCATCTACTGTTTGTGGATGATGTCATTATTTTTCTTGATGGTAGTATCAGGGATTCCCGCTCCTTCTCAAAGATCCTCTCCCTTTTCTCATCTGCCACTGGGATGTTAGCAAACCACTCAAAATCTACCATCACCTTCACTCGAACCTCCATCCATGAGTCTCAATATGCTCATCGTCTGTTTCCATACTGTATCAATCCTCTAGATCGGGGTCTAAAATACCTGGGGTTCTGGATCAAACCTGTCAGCCAGAAAATAGCTGATTGGATTTGGCTCGTCACAAAATTGGAGAAAAGGCTTAACTTATGGAGTCACCGATATTTGTCCAGAGCTGGTAGACTTGTATTGGTAAAATCTGTACTTGAGGCTACGCCTGTCTATTGGATGGCTCTCGCTTGGATTCCTAGAAGCATCTTGGCCAGGCTACACCAAATCTGTAACAGATATCTATGGAATGGGAACCAGGACAAGCAGATATTTGCATGGGTGGGCTGGAACAAGATAGCGCTGCCCAAAAAATGGGGAGGCTGGGGACTAAAAGACCTGCCTTTATTTGCACAGGCTCTAGCTGCAAAAATGGGGTGGACTTTGCTCACGGGACAGAACCTTTGGACTAGCATCTCATATCACAAATACATTTGGCCTCTGAATATCATGGAATGGATTCGGCTTCCTAATTGGCCCAAAACTGGAATTTCATCTGTCTGGAAGGCACTTCTTCATTCACTGCCTCTCATTAGGGAAAATTTGGTTTGGAGAATAAACGATGGTTCTTTGGCTCGCATTGGATTAGACCCATGGAATGGGAGTGGTGGCAGACATCTGTTATCCAGGAACCTCATACAGCATCTACACTCTCATGAGATTAAGGTCCTAGCTAACATTGCGGATCCTCACAATTCTACCATATTTGCACAACGATGGAAATCCGCACAACAGATTAATCTACCACAATGCTGGCACCAAGAATGGAATGATTATATTACTGCTCTTTCTGAATCACACATTAGGATCAAAGAGGGACCGGATGAACTCATATGGCATCAATCTGACAACGGTTTGTACACTCCAAAGTCGGGCTATCTAGCGCTGATTTCACACAAAGTTCCGGATTTGATTACATTTTGGTGGAAGGCAATTTGGAAACTCACAGCGCCTCCTCGGATCAAACTATTCTTTTGGTGCATATTAAAAGACAAAGTCCCCACTGGTGAAAATCTCATGCACTGAGCTATCCATGGGCCTACCTGGTGTACACTATGTAAAAGTGCAGCAGAATCGACTTCACACCTTTTTCTGAAGTGTACAGCCCTGATGGACCTGTGGAAAAACATTTCCACTTCTATTTGCTTCACGGGCTCATGGGATGGCGATGATTGTTGGGTGAAAATATTACCGTTTAATTATGTTATAGTACTTGCCCAACTATTTAATTTATCAATCCGAGGTTCGCAGACTTACGAGGCACATGCACTATATATGCAGGACTGAAGTGGAACTAATTTAATCTAGATTACTGGAATCAAATTAATCTAAGAAGGCATTGAAACATTAACTATGAAAGCAAGAAATTTCATAAAGGAAAATCAATACAACATGTGAAGAATTGAATGACAAACAACATATGTGAGCTCACAACAATAAAACTATGTCAAATTATATTACAAGAATCCAGTTACAAATCATGAAAGCATAAAAATGAAAAACTAAGAATTCCTTTCCATTATTCCTTATTAAAATGAAGAGAGAGCACTCTCTTATATATATGAGGAAGATAACCTTCTCATAATTACATATCCAATATTCTCTCAAGCACTCTCAACTAATTTCCCATTATTACAAGATATGATCCCACAAATCTCTCAAGCATTTTTAACTAATTTCCCATTATTACAAAATATGATCCCTTTGAATCCTCCATAAATCTCTCACATATCTTGGATAAGATATGCCAACCAAATCCTCCATGATTTTCTCATAATTATCTCCTTAATATGGTGGAGGAGATATGGATAAGATATGCCAACCAAATCCTCCATGATTTTCTCCTTAGGAATAGGCTTGCATAATTATCTCCTTAATATGGTGGAGGAGATATTAATTCTTCACATATTTCCTACACATCACAAAACTCACATATTCTTGAGATATATATAAAAATATGTATATTTTCTAGTATTTAATCATAAATTCACTTGTAATACAAAAATGAATAAAATGGAAAATAAGAAGGTGAAACCCAAATGTATGTATGAAATGATATGATAAAAGGTTAATGGGATGATGAAATGTAAGGAATAATGAAGAAAACGGTGGATGAAAATATGACATTTATGAGTCCCAACATCCTCCCCAACTGAACTTGTTGCATGTCCTCATGCAACCATGCATGGGTCTCTTTAAGAACATTTTGCATCTTGAACTTTGGCTTTACATGATGATATCTTTTAATAATGAATGTTTCCAGGATATGTGAAAGACATGAGTAAAAACTTACATTTTCTTATGGTTGGTTCTTGTGTGGCAACCATGAATACAAAGAATGTTGGTTCTTGTGTTAACAACATTCATTTCGTTTTCTGTTCTCTCTTCTTCAATAATAATGTAAACACTCACTGGAAATCATAATGAACATAAGAAAGCCCTTTTGTAATATTAATGAAGCATGCCAATATTGTGTATGAAGCAAAGTGCAACAAAGTATCATTGGAAAATAAATGTTGGTGAATGGTAAATGGAGTGATAGTGGTGAAGAAATGGAATCATGGTAGTGAATATGTAGTGAATATAGTTCTCCCCCCCTCAACTGAATTGGTTGCATGTCCTCATGCAACTTGACATGGCTCATGAAAGGAAATGTAGCATGGTGAGGGAATTTTCCAAAATATTCAAGTTAGCATATAAGCAATTGCATGATTAAAGATTAGAAAAAAACATACCTCTACTTACCCAAGAATGATGAATTATGAAATAGGAATGTAACTGCTGCTGCTGCTGGATCAGGAAAATGTGACTGATGTTGTTGTAACTAGATCCTGGGAAATGAAGGAATCTGAACTGCTGATGCTGAATCATGGAAAAGATAAACGTTGAAAGTGGAACTGTGGTACTCTCATAGATCAGAATTCATGCCGCTGTAACTGCTAAGGGAGTCATGAAAAAGTGTATAGTCTTCACCCGCTACAAACCCGATGGTACAATTCTAAACATGTGAATGAATGTGTCGATGTTGAGCATGAATAGAAATCATTGGATTACCGACCATTGATGTATGTCGTTAACCAATGCGAGGCAACTCACCATTGATGTCAATGAGTGCCAACGTACCGGAGTACATCTTGTGAAATGCGAATGGATGTGTCGAGGTCGAGCCACTTGCAAGATCTGAAGATCAAGGGACATTGATGTATTCCCATGATCGCCAGCGAGAGAACTTGTCATTAAGGCATGCAAACCTCTAGGTACTCAAAAGGAACTCTAGTCTATTTCCCAGATAAGGTGTTGATGTCGATGGGGCAAGACTTGTTGAAAAGTGGGCCTTAAGGAATCCCACATCAGTCAACGCGAGTTTGTACAAAAAGATTTGGTAGGACTATAAATGGAAAGAACTCACGGACAAGCAGTGTGGATCAGCATGGCTAGGAAATCAAGGCAATATAATCATGGAAAGGGAATGAGTTTTATTCAGAAGACAAACTAGAAGGCAAAAATAAACTGAAAAGGATAAAGGGATGTATGCGATTTGGAAAAATAGGCGTGCATGAAGTCGTGAAAGATAGGGTAATGGAAGATGGCTGCAACATAGGGATGGTCTAGGCATTTGGAAGAAAAAAAGGTGAGTAGTCATGACGCAAAAGGATCTTTGTGTAGTGGAAAATGTCATGATATGTGCAGTGAAGAATTAGTTCCTTCAAGCGTCCAATGATGCATGTTTCATTGTGATTTCGAAAAATCACTTTTGCATTAGATTGTCTTCAACTTTTAGCACCATTCCTGCATAAAAAATGTCACCTTTGTGTGCCATCTCCATCGATCATTCCTGTATGAAGTGACTCAAAAACAAATTAGCGCATTTTCAAGAATTTATGAAATGTCCATTTTTTTTTAATTATTTTTCGAAGTTACACTAATTGTGGATGAAAAGGGTGTTGCATTGGAATGTTGAGATTTCTGCATAAGCTTCTCATTGACCTACACATAACACCAATCTCATTTCACTTGTTAGTATGTGCATCCTAACTCTTTCCCACAAATTCACAAAAAAATCCAACATACTTTGATTTCCCCCCCAACTAGAAATATTGCATGTCCCCATGCACTGTACTCATTGATTGTGCAATACTTGTTCAAAATGTTTTTATTGGTTTGCAGAAAAATTGATTGAAAACATTTGAAAAGGCATTGTATTTGGTAGGGAACAAGTAGTGAGTTGATGAATGAATGAGGGCAATTTTATTTGATTTTTTTTTTTGTAATATCATTTGTTAATAAATAACAAATTAGAAAAACAAAAGTGGTTAATTTATTATTTATGTCGATTGTGTTATTTATTGATGAAAAACAAAAATAATCAAAAACCTACCCTAATAAAAAAATGACCAAGGGCTTGGAGACGAAAACTACCAGTTGTGTAACTATCCTGCACAGACCAGAAATCAACTCAACGAGCTTTCTTTGGATATTCAATCTTGAGGTGATCCAACAGAACCTTACCCATTGGTGGCTTGTTCGACCAAGCTTCGTAGAAGTCCCCATACTTGTATCCTCGGTACAGAGCGAGATGCTTATCATCAATCAAGGGCGCTGCAGGAGCAACGAAGGAATCCATGGAAGGGGGATGGAACGTAGGAATGGATATACGCGCAGAGGAAGAGTGGGTTACTGCTCGATGCACAACACTCTGGAATCTCCCAATGCTCACAACCTGCACCTGATCTCCCAAATGGATGACGAAGGCGTTTGGTATGGGTTCTACAGTGACTCACGTTCCAGCTTTTAGGACTTGAGCGTAAAGCATCTGGACTCCTTTTTGATAGCGCCTCTGCCTTCCTTGCTTCTCGCTTCATTCCCAATGATCTGCTTACACACTTCTTCAGTCAGTTCATATCAGATCACAGAGCATGCTATGGTAGTTTGATTACTGGATTTGTGTATATCTCATGATAAGAATGCTTCCTCCAAGAGAAGCGATGGAGAAAAACTCGTAGCCAGCAAGGAAGGGATCTTTCTAATAAGCAACAGCATAATCATTTAATCTCAATTTAGGAAGGTGAATCCAGAAATTGCGTGGGTGTTTGATTTTTTTATTTTCGATTTAGGGAAGTCTGCCTTGCGATCCTGATTTGGTGAGTGTGGTCAGCTGAAAGGCCGAGGGCTACGCTCCCCTCTCCCGGGAGTCAGCGGACACAGTGGACAAGATGGGCACGTATGTGAGCAACCTATGTATAAGGTGAAAGGCGGGCTGAACGTATCCAAAAACCGAGATGCGCAATCGGTTACCCACTTGAGGGCTGTTTGGAGCATAATGAGAGAGAGAGGAATACTGGGGGTAGGTGGGAAAGCCGAGGACGGACTGATTCTGGTTCTGGTTCTTTCCTTATTGATTTGCGGTATGAGTATCGATTCTGGAGCTGCTCAGTCTAGTGGTAAAGCTTCAAATCTTGAAGGGAAAGTGTATCCCCAAGCAAGGGGGGTAGGACTTATCTCGCTGCTTTCTCTGTAAAGACGTAAACCAACTACTAAATTGGCGGTTCAACACTAGGACTCAATGAAGAACCCTCAGGCCCTAAGTCCCTTGCAACAGATCACCCTGAAGAAGTCAAAGAACTGAACTCAGGTTTCAGAAGTGTCCACATGGGCGCTATTCCAGAGGCCACTAATCCCACCGAAGACTAGGATGCAAAACTTGAAATTAGCAATGCGGGAGGGTGAGCTTGTCGAACTCTCGACGAAGGAGAGGATGATGATCAATTCAATCCACGAGAGGGAGGGAAAGTTGACCACTTGCAGAACTTTAGAACAAAAGACAAGGTTCTCAAACTAAGCTTCAAAGGCCACCCCAAATGCGCATGGATTTATCCCAAAAATCAGAAACTTCAACTGGTGGCTCTCAATTGATTGTTTCGTTCTTTCCGCCATCGTTTTTTTTTATACATGAGTTTTAATTAGTTTTGTTTTCATGATTTTTTTTTTTGTTTGTTTAAATTTAAAAAAAAAGATGAGATTGTATCTTATCTTAGAAAAATTGTTAGTTCAAAAATATTTTTTTTTTTTTTATTAAAAGTATAAAAAAAAATGAAATTAACCCTATCTTTACAAAAACAAAAATGGTTAGTTTTTAAATTTAATTTTTATTTTTTTTATTTTTTTTATTTTTTATTTTTTTTGTTATTTTTTTTAATCAATGAAAAACTAAAATTGAGAAAGAAACTAAACTTTTTTTTTAACAAATGGACATAATGATTTGCATATTGAAAGATGTTTGTGATGAAGCATATTGCAAAACATGAATTTATTCTTGAAATTAGTCTAAATCATCCCTATTTTCTGATCCTCGAGATCGTACAAAGACGCAGGAGGAGAGCATACATATTCTAGGTAAAAGAAAAACTGAAAATGAAAGCAAAAACTAAAACTGAAAGCCTACCTACTCTATACTAATTAGAATTTACAAATTAGTTACGTGTAGTTAAACTTCCAATGAAGCCACTCACGTAGTAGTAACAACAATAGATTCAGTAGCAATTCTTTAAATGATGGATGAAAATATTCAAGAGTGGATGAGTCTAGTTGCTGTAACTGCAAATCAACTAAAAATAAATAAAAAGACAAATATAATCTAATACTTACGTGGAACCATTGTTTGATAAAGCTTTGATAAGCACAGTTTCTCTCACTCAAATCATGTTGTAACTCATGTTCTTCTTCTCCGATCTGTTGTTCTTCTTCCTCGATCTCCTGTTCGAATGATTGTTCGCCATCAGATATGCAGGATTCTTCAGATGTTGAATCTTCATTTATTTCTTGGGGAGTAGTTGAACCTTTAATTCTTGTCAAGATCTCCTCTTCCAAGGAAGAAGAGATCCCGACTTCTGCTAGGATCTAAGTGAGTAGTTCCAAGCTGAAACTCATTGTTAAACCATGTTGAAAGAGATTCTAAAAAAAAAAAATCATCACACTAAAAATTGAATTAAAAACAAAAGGACCACAGAAATAATCTTGAAATCAATACTCAATTAAACCCTCTTACAAGGACTACTCATTAATTTAGTAATTGAATTCTTCAATTACAACCATGAACCATGAATTCGTCAAACACTCTTCACAGTTGCGAAAATCAAACACACTTGCAGAAATTAAAATTCGCACTTGCATAAATGTAAACACACCCTACATGCCCTGATGCATAAGAGGTCGAGCCCGTTACGGTATCTTGAATGTGAGGCGTAGGCTGTTCCCCATGTCTTACCGCCTTAACACCTCGGAGTTAGGAACATGTCTAAACACACTTGCAGAAAAATCAAACTAAACTTCAAACCATCGTGGCTCCCCGACAACGGCGCCAAAATGTTGGGTGAAAATATTACCGTTTAATTATGTTGTAGTACTTGCCCAACTATTTAATTTATCAATCTGAGGTTCGTAGACTTATGAGGCACATGCACTATATATGCAGGACTGAAGTGGAACTAATTTAATCTAGATTACTGGAATCAAATTAATCTAAGAAGGCATTGAAACATTAACTATGAAAGCAAGAAATTGCATAAAGGAAAAGCAATACAACATGTGAAGAATTGAATGACAAACAACATATGTGAGCTCACAACAATAAAACTATGTCAAATTATATTACAAGAATCAAGTTACAAATCATGAAAGCATAAAAATGAAAAACTAAGAATTCCTTTCCATTATTCCTTATTAAAATGAAGAGAGAGCACTCTCTTATATACATGAGGAAGATAACCTTCTCATAATTACATATCCAATATGCTCTCAAGCACTCTCAACTAATTTCCCATTATTACAAGATATGATCCCACAAATATCTCAAGCATTTTTAACTACTTTCCCATTATTACAAAATATGATCCCTTTGAATCCTCCATAAATGTCTCACAAATCTTGGATAAGATATGCCAACCAAATCCTCCATGATTTTCTCCTTAGGAATAGGCTTGCATAATTATCTCCTTAATATGGTGGAGGAGATATTAATTCTTCACATATTTCCTACACATCACAAAACTCACATATTCTTGAGATATATATATATATATATATATATATATATATATATATATATATATATATATATATATATATATATATATATATATATATATATATATATATATATATATATATATATATATATATATATATATATATATATATATATATATATATATATATATATCTATATATATATATATATATATATATATATATATAAGTATGTATATTTTCTAATATTTAATCATAAATTCACTTGTAATACAAAAATGAATAAAATGGAAAATAAGAAGGTGAAACCCAAATGTATGTATGAAAATGATATGATAAAAGGTTAATGGGATGATGAAATGTAAGGAATAGTGAAGAAAAAGGTGGATGAAAATATGACATTTCTGAGTCCCAACATCGATTTAAATAGAGCTTGGGAAAGTTGGTATAACCGGCATAAAGGATCAAAATTACAGAGCCTCCCTTTAATCATCAGTTGGTATCTCTGGTTGGCACGGAACCGGAACATCTTTGATTTCAAACCTGTGAGCCGGTCCCCAACCTCGAAATCGAAGGCCTCACAACCCTCCACATATCAATAAAAATACCCCATGGGCATATTTTGATGGTGCTGCCCAACAGTAGGGATGCAGAGGTGGTTTCATCCTATTCATTAATGAACAACATTACTATAAAGTCCAGATGGGTTTGGGGATTGGCTCAAACAATTTTGCTGAACTCATTACTCTTCGTCATCTCATGCATTTTTCATTGGGACATAACTGCATGAGCATTCATATATATGGAGATTCGAAGATCATTATAGACTGGTTCAATAATATTATTGCTTGCCACACTCACACACTCAGTAATATTTTGGATGAAATAAATATTTTTAAGGCTCATTTTAATGATATCACTTGCAATCATATCTACAGGGAACATAACAGCAGTGCTGACGAACTATCCAAGGCGGCCACGTCACTTCCCCGAGGAGAGTGGTTGATCCAGGAGCAGCGTGGGTCAAATGCATACCAATACTACCATCGACCTTACATAGACCCACATTACCACAGGGTGGATAGCCCTTGAACTGAATATCTGACATTTTTTGAAATTTTGTACAGTTTTTTGTTTATATTGGACATAAAATATATACATGGCCCTGCGTGGAAAATATGTACATAAAATAGAAGGACTGAATGAACATCCTGCGTGATGTTTCTGGTATTTATGCTGTTATTTTTTTATCTTCTACCGAGCCCTCAGAGGCTGACAGACACATAGCATATGCATCATGCATCTACAATATGTAATTTTTCAAGTTTAATGAAAGATTACGATTTTTCCTGTGGAAAAAAGAAAGCAACACAAACGAATATGAAAAAATGAGAAACACGAAGAAAAATGAGATAAAGAGATCTAAAACCAAGTGGAGCCAAGATCTAAGGTCTACACTACTGGATTTATGCAGCAAATGCTAGTAAATAAGACTGATTTAATTCTAGAAAAGAACAACAAATGAGCTGAATATAGGAGGACACCTAGAAAGGCCCTAGAAGAATGATGCAACATAAGATCTAAAGGGAATCCAAAATAATGTTTCTAATGCGTAAAAGGAACATAAAAAAATGGCTTATTATGCTAGAAAAGAAGCAGATATAGGTTTTGAACACTAGACTACCCAACATAGCGAAGGTGTACTTGAAACCCCTAGGAGGAATTTTTCCTTCCTCCTAAAGAGAACAAGGTGTAATGTATTCGATGGGAATATAAGAACAACCCCCCTGATAGATAACCAGAACCTAAACTTGGAAAATCCTGGAAAAAAATTGCAAAATACTGAAAAATGGATAATGCGTAAATTGACCTGGTTCCAGCGTTTTAACATTAGTTCTAGCCTAAAACCTACATTGTCCAACACAATTAATCCCTAGAAATGTGCATTATGCTCCCAAGGCTCTCGCTCCATATATCAACAACATAAATTGTCATGTCAAGCTTGGTCGGTACCTGTGACTTGCAAAAAAGAAGCAAAAGCACAAAAACATAAAGTTATTTTCCAAAAACCATTGTAGATCTAAAAATAGAATGAAGGAAGACAAAAATAATTGGCACTACAACAAAATCACTAGGGATCTGATTCAACAAAGTGGAGTTGCCATTTTCTAGTATTGAAATTACTGGAAGTCCTACCAAAAATCCCCACTTTAGCTATTGGAGACAAATATCCCTAACAACCAAGAAAGGAAATTATATTCTATAGTCTTCATCTCACAACTTCAGATATGCAAAATTAGATAAATAAAACCTTGCAAAAAAGTGATAATAGAAACTAAAATGCGAGATAAAAATTGCATATATTATACCTAATGTAGTAGCTGAATTTTTATTAATAAGAAAGCAATACAACTAATGGAGCAAGCCTAGTGAGACCCTTGGCTCAAAAGTCCTCCTCCTTGGGAGGGTTCTTTGTATTTCCTTCACCACCGCAGTCTAGTTTCTCTCCCCTCCTTTGCAAGTGGGCGAGAATAAAAAAGATCAAAACCCAAGAATGGGAGTTCAAAATGCTTGAAATGATAATGATAATAGGAAATAATTGATTAATAACCTAAGAGAAATTTTAAATAATAAACAACAATAATCAATTAAATCTAGATAAGATCACGAGGATCACAATTGCAGTGAAGGGATGGGTTGATGCGAGTATCAAGTGAGTAAAGTAAATAAAGTGTCAAAATTATTTTATGGTTTTTTCAATTGACTAAAAAGAACCATCAAACAATCAGTATCTAAAGATGGAAAATATAGACGCAAAGTGTTCATACTTCTTGAACTATCCTCTTGAGTTGACATCCCTCTACATTATCTCCAACCATTCATGCATATTGTTTAAACTAGTCTAATTAAAAGCAACATAAAAAATGTGTGCATAAATTATTTAGTTTTAAATCCAAACAATAAATGTAAAAATTACAAATCTACAATAATAACACTCACATTTGATCAAAATCTCAATTGATCTCAAATAAAAAATATATGGTGGCATTCCTAATTCATATTGCCTCAATACCAATCTTGAACTCATTTGACTAAAAAGATCTTTTTTATACTTATGTATATATATTTTCCTCCACTTACACATAACTCATAAACATATAAACAAAATAATTTATATAGAAAATGATATTGATAGAGATATAAAGCTAAAGAAAAAAGCATGATCAAATCTTGTCTCACTTACTATGTTTTTTTACCTAGGATTTTTAGCTTTTTGTTAAATTTGACCATGCATTTTTTTAAGTTTTCGTTCATGGAATTTTATTTTTATCACAATAATGTTTTTCGATATCAGTAATCACATTTACAAGCTTTTAAAATTTTAATAATTTCAAATAACCCTTATTGAAATAAAATAGATTAATTAAATAATATAATATAAAGTATTAGAGTAAAAATAGGCTAGATGAACTATGTTATTATCAAAATAGCTCTAAATTAAATACTTAAAATGAAATAAAAAATGCACTTTGTTTACTGAATAAATATTAATTATTTGACACAATATTATTTATATATTATTAAAAATATACTGATTAAATTTAGATTTAATAAAATTTAAATAATTTAAATGATATATTAAGAATAAATATTATAATAGGTTTAGTAGGTTGTATCATGTCAACATATTTTAATTTAAAAATTACATTAAGATAATTAATATAATTGGATTATTATGGAAATAGCAATTAATTTATAATATATATATATATATATATTAAATATACTAATCACTTTATATAACATTTTATGATATTCAAAATGAAAATGAAATAAAATTACCATAATTTTGTAATTTTTAAATGTTATTTCAACTTAAATTTCCTTATGGAATTCATTAAAAAAAATATATTTTCTTTTAAAAAAAATTATAAATAAATTTTAATTTAGATAAACCATGATTATTTCAATCTACATATCCTAATAATAAACAACAATTATCTGATGGTGATGATTATGGTTAACTTCCTAAGACCAATAGGATCTATATGACCTTAAGAATGTAAGAAATTAACTGAGACTCTTTAATATTTTATTTATACGATCACAAAGAAGAGAAAGAAGCATTTTCTCCCAGATCTGGGTGTGCACATTGGTTCAACCTCACATTCTCTCTCCATGGCTCACCCACCCATGCCCTTACCCTCCTTTAACTTTCGTCCTTCACCGCATCATCACACGCCTCAACCAAATGAACTCTTGGCCACCCCACTTTATACATTAATGTTATAAGACATGTTAGAGATTTGGAGTATCCCTCGTTCTTCTTTGGTTGTCCCATTCCATGCCCATTCTTTTATCCCAATCTTCTCTGCTCCATTTCCCCCCACAACCCTCGTGCTTCCGACAAATTGCATAACCTTCATATTCACCACCATGATTCGAGAACACGGACAAGCTCAATGTGATTTTCATGGATGGGGACGAGGTTTCCCACTTGCAACCCCAACAATGGAAGCAGAAATGGCTCCTTTTGATAATGACATCCCTACTCACATCCATTGACAGGTGACAGGTATGGAAGCTAAGGAGGTTCATCAAGGGGGGAATTCCCTCTGGGCTCTTCATAATCTCCTTGCCTGCCACCTCCTCACATAGAAATGATATTGTGACAACATTTCCAGAAGGATTTCCCAAGTCAATGCCTACTCCAATCATCTCTACTCTACCCTTCATTGTCTCTCCCATGAACTTGGCATAACTTTCCCTTCATATCTTACCACCTCCCACCCCAATGGTCCTTTTGCATTTGTTTTGGTCCCTCCCAGTGCCTCCTTGCCATCTGTTATCTACATAACTGGGCATAATTATCCAATTCATGCATCCAAGAACGTACACATAATTGGTGACAAATTCTCTCCACCTCACCTAAGTCCATATGATTGCTTCATCATGGAAGAACCGCTTGAAGCTGGCCCTTTCGGCCCTAGTATCATAAAGGCTACATGTCCTACCAATTGTGAAAGTGCACAATAGTTGCACGTCCACACTCCCTCTAGCTTACGTGGCACCAACTTAGCCTAACCACATCCATTTTGTGTCAGTTTTGTCACTAGTACGTTTTGTTACCAATTTTTCTCTCAATCAATAACTCTACCCAAATCTCTTTCTTTTGTTTTTCTACCTTTTTTAGCTGTCAAAATGGCACTAGACTTCTGATGAGTCTCATCATTGAGTAATTATATGGACCTTAATTGACCTTAATTCACCTCCTAGCTTAGTCAAACCAACTATTCTCACAACTTATTGCATACTTTTGATTATATTTTTCTTATGAGATGAGTTAGAGTTGGATATTTTTCTTTGTGGTCTAATGTGCATGTAATGCAAGAATAAAGGATAAAAGCAAGGGAAATGCAGGGATAAAAGATAAAAGCAAGGAACTATGGTAAAGACCTTGGTAAAAACTCGAATGGGACAAGGGAGAGGAATTACAGGAGGTAAATCCTCCTCATTTACTGCCCCTCCATTCAAATATCCCTCCATCAGCTGAAAGTACAAACAGCCAAATCAGGTGTACTAGAAGGCAGCCAAGCAAGTGAAGGTGCAAACAGCCAAATCGAGTGTACTAGAAGGTAGCCAAGAAAGTGAAAGTATGAGTTCATCTTGAGTTGGGAGCCAAGCCTCCCTACTAGAAGGCAGTCGAGCTAGTGAAAGGGAAAGCACGAGTTTATCATTGAACTGGGAGTTGTGCCTCCCTATTTTTGAAGGAAGTCGTTGGAGACTTCAGATGTATAAGTAGAGAGGCTTAGTACCTCAGTTTTTTTAGTTAGTTAGTTACCAATAGTCACCAAGAGTGAGGAAGAACTCTACTTTGTTTTCAAGCTGCAAGTCTTGTAATAGTTTCTTATTTATAATGAAGATGAGTTTTGTTTTGAGCCAGCACTAAGTAAACTCAGAGGGCTAAATCTCTTAGGTTAGCGCTTGACCCTAGCAGCCAAAGATCCTCTTTATTGTATTTTTAAGTAGCATAGCTTTCTGTTCATCTGTTGAAGTAGTTCATTTCCATTACAGTACTAGCATAAATACATGGTTTGATTGTTCATTCACTTCAGTAAGTTCATTTCCATTACAACATGATAGCATAGATTTCTGGTTATGTTCATCTACTTAAGTAGTTTCCTACTTTTCTGTTTATTTGTTTAAGTAGTTGCATTTCCATTACAACAGGGTAGAACAGATTAGTTGTGTTTCAGTTTTCTTCATTTATGCTTTCGTTCAATTAGCATGGTAGCAATGGAAATATCTACAAGGTTTCCCACAGGTGTCTCGGCCTCACCTCCTCCCTCTGGGACCATGACGTGAGGAAGAAACCCTGAAGCAACCCCAAAAACACAGGGTTTTGGTTTTCACAGGGAGTTTTTTGTTTAGCACAGTCATTGAGCTCATTTCATATCACTATGTTCCTTTAATGGTCATCCGCTCCTTCGCTCTCTTCCCGTCATTTGATCTCCCTCACATCTCTTTCATTCTCCTTCAGCATGAAAAGCTGAGTAGAAGCTGTTAATCCACATTCAAACGGTTTTTACCCGTAGATCGCCTCACACAACAAAACTGACCAATCACCGCCCGAATTCACTTTTAGCGTTTGACTTCATGCACTTTAAATATCAACCGTCGATCTGCCTTATCAGATCCGACAGCTATCGCGCACCCGCTCACCAACTAGCTCAGTCAAACTCCACCGTTGATCTGCCTCGCAAGATTCGATGGCTATCACGCCATATCGCATGGATTTCTATCTGATCGTTATCTGCCCAAGGGCACCTGAAATGGGTGGTTTCCCCATGCTATGTTTCGGCCAGGGAGGCTAATCGAGTGAAATTTGAGAAAACTACTTACAACTTTGAGGGCGCGCGATATACTGCTTGCCGCTCTCTAAACCCACTCCCTCATTTCTGCACATTCCTTTAAGCACTCCAATCTCCACTGTCGATCTGTCTCCTGATCTGACGGCCATCGCATCACCTGATACCATTTCCACACGTTTCTTTTTCCCGAAATCTAATCTCCGCCGTCCATCTGCCAATTAATCTTGTTTGTCCATCTCCTAACTCCACCCGCACGATATAATCTCAACCGCCCATCTCCAGTTGTCCCCGTTCATCTATGCACTCAACTGCCCACGATATAATCTCCATCGTTCATCCTGTAGTTAACCATGTTCCCCCATCTACCTACGTACCCTCCTGCGATCCAATCTCAGCCGTTCGTTTTCCTTTCACCCGCCTGATCCAACTGTTCTCAGGCGTTGTTGCTCCCTCATGTCCTCTTTTGACCAATTTGACCTCCAACTACTTCTTCCACTTAGAGACTTCACTTAGTTTCCATTGTTTACCCCTTAGTCGAGTTTTTATGCTTTTACTTATGCAACTTAGATAATTAGCATTAGATTAGTGATTGATCTAGTAATTCTGCTTAGCATAGTTGTTCGATTGGTTAGCTAGGGTCTGGTGTGATTTTAGCATTACATGATTGCTTTCTTCATTTCTGTAGTAGAATAGCTCTCCCCTAGAATAGGTTTGCTCTCCTTCCATCAAAATCAAGCTTCTTCTGACCCTATAGAAGTCTAGCTTGGAACCCCTGGGGTCTCTTGCCAGATGAGCAGTGACAACAGGTAGTACCTTCACTTCTACTTGTGTATATAGCACAGTCACCTCCAAGTTTGTACAAACCCCGGGTTGATAAGTAAAGTTGGTAGCCCTGGGAGTTGCAGCATTCTTGCTGCAATACCTAGGCTCATCACTTTTTGGCGCCATTGCCGGGGAAGTGTCAGAGTAGGAGTGATTACTGCTCCTTCTTCTATTTCTAGTCTCTAACTTTCTTTTCTTCTACTTCTAGTCTTCCATTTTCTTCCATTAGTTTATTTTTGCAAAAGTAATCTAGTTTCTTTCTTTCATTTGTCATTTATCTGCTTTCCTTTCCATTCTGAAAGTAGAATTTCAATTTAATATGTAGTTTCCTTCTTATTAGTAGTTTTTCATTCAATTAAGCAATTTCATTCTGCAAGTAGTTTTCTTTATGTCAGTAGTCTTTCATTTAGCAATTTCAATTCAGCAGGTAGTTTCATTTTTGTTAGTGGTTTTCATTCAATCAACAATTTCCTTTCTATAAAGTACTTTCCAAATTTAAAGAAAAATCTCACAAAAAACAAAAAAAAAATCCATTCATGCCTGGTAGGAATAGGGATAATTCAGGAAAATTCTTGTCAAATACCCCCACTGCATCCAACAGTCAACCTTCTTTCTTCTTCACTGACAGTGAATTGGAAGATCCTTTAGGTGAGCAACCTTACCTATTTGAGGAACCTATATGGGAAGAAGAAGAGGAAGAACCCATTCCTACTGAACCAATGGCTGAAAACCAAGATGACAGAGGAAATAGAGAGAGAATTGGGAGTGCCTTCCCCATTATGGAAACCAATGGGGACACTAAAATGAAGAATATAAGCCCCTCTGCTCTACCTCATTTCCATGGCTTGACCACAGAGGACCCTGACACTTTCCTATTTGAGTTTGTTGTTATATGCCAAACCTATGACTATACAGAGGATGAGAAAAAGTTAAAATTGTTTCCATCTACCCTCAAGGATGTAACATTGCGTTGGTTCATGGTTTTACCTGGAGATAGTATTGTAACTTGGGCTCAGATGCAGCAAGCCTTTAACAAAAAATATAGGGACTACTGTAGGTCAAAAGACACTAAAGAAGAGATTTTTAGGATGACCATAGGCCAGGATGAATCCTTAGAAGACTATGAAGAAATATTCTAGCTCAGTTACAAAAGGGCCAGGTGCACACTTGACCCTGAGTCACTAAAGTTGGTCCTGCTTAGAGGAGTAAGGGAGGATATCCTAGATACCTTGCATTTGTTAGTAGGAGGAGATATCTACCAACTACCCTATGAGGATATCAAGTCTGTCTTTAGAAACCATTCTAGGGCAACCAGGAAAAAGGGTAGGAGTAGTCAACCTATGGCCAGTACATCATCTTCCAACTCATCCATCAAGGGTGAAATTGGAAATATGTTGGAGGACTTCAAAAGTGAGATGTTGCAAACCCTTGCCTTGCAATTGTATACCATGAATATCAAAAGGAAGCAAGAGGAAGCAAAGAAAGCCTTGGCCATATTTTGTCCTAGATGCACCAGGAGGCATCCTAGGAATGAATGCCCATTGAACTGTATTGAGGTTTGCTCAGTCTATGAAGAAAACTACTCCACAGACAAGTGCCCTTCTTTACCTGGACTCAAAGTTATATATCAAGGCGTTGAAGGGGTCACTGAGCAACTTTGCTACAACAACCAAAGGAGACATCCTGGGCCTAGACCATACCAACATGGTATGCAAGGATCATCCCATGCATATTACAGACCCAACCAAACCACAGCTACACCTTCTTGGGGCCCCCTGCTCATCCTTCCTGGTCTACACCCCCTCCTTGGTCCTATACATCTCAGTATCATTCCCAGCCAGCCAGCCAGTCATTTCAACCTTACAATCAGCCACAACTTTAGTGGAATACCCCACCCCAGGGGTGGAGGCCCCAAGTCAACAATGTTCCAGCCCTATTGCCTCCACCACCTACCTAACCATAACTCCTGCACTCTACTCCACCTAGGCAACCCCAGATGCCTGCCCAGCCAAATCCAAACCCAAAAAATAAGCAGGCTCAACAAACATACAATGGAGAGACATCATACCCAACTTATGTTGTTGAAATCCAGGAGATCAACCTAAGATCTGGGAGAATTCGCCCAGATAACCAACCTCCCTCTCCACATAAGGAGTTTGAGGAAGACAGAGAGGAAAGCAACCTTAAAGTAAATCCACCCTTTCCTGAAAGATTAGCCCAACCACTCCAACCTACCCTAGAAGAAACCAAACTTCTGGGAGAATTGAAAAACCTATGTGTAAAGATTCCCCTTCTCCAGGCAATCAAGGATGTTCCTATTTACAATAAATTGATTAAGGAAAAGTGCTTTAAATATCCAGGAAGAAGAAAAAGGGATTCCCCTACCATTAATGTCATTAGGCAGTTATCTGACTTAATGTTGGGGCAGGCAATATGTCCAAAATACTTAGACCCTGGAAGGCCTGTAGTTGATGTGCACATCAATGGCACCATTGTCCCACACACTCTGATTGATATTGGGGTTGCCATTAATGTCATGACCAAGGACACCATGCTCAAGCTTAACCTCCAGGGGTCATTAAGGAAGACCACAACAGTGATGCGACTTTCAGACTGTTCCACAGTCACCCCTGAGGGAATTATGGAGGATGTGATAGTCTCCATTGATTCTTGGGAGTACCCTGCAGATTTCCTAGTTCTCCAGCCTAAGGCTAAGCTTACTGGTTACCCTCTCATCCTTGGGAGGCCATGGTTGGCCACAGCTGATGCCTACATTAGCTGCAGAGCTCGGAGTATGACCATCAAGACTGGGCATATGTCCAAACAATTAGTCCTACACCCTCCTGCTCAACCCTCCCTAGAACATTATTTACCTTTATGGTTGGAGGAGGAGGAAGAAGATGAGCTTTATTCTGCCCAACTTTATACTTTGGAAGCCATCATAGGAGGATGACAACAAGATGAGGATGATTTAATTGAACACCTGCTCCAAAGTCCAACTCCTAGCTCATTTCCATTAGAAGAAGAAGTAAAGGAAACACTAAACAATCATCAAATTGACTTTGTTAGAAAATTATATATTACGGAGCAATGGAACACATAAAATATTGCAGAAATATAAACACAGAAAACGCACAAAACAAGAGAGACACATATATACGTGGTTCACCCAGTTTGGGCTACGTCCACCCCGAACAGCCAGTCCTTCCTTTTTATTATCCAGCAAAATGAAGAGACACAACCTACAGCAAATCCGTTGTAATATCCTCTGTTTTCTCTCACAGTCTCACCTTCTCGCTCACACATAATACACATCTATCTCACAGCCTCAAATACAATACCCTCATACAAAGAGAGGGGTTGCCTTCTAGGGCAAAAAACCCTAAACTAAACATAAGTTCTACCGTCAGATCATCCGCCTAATGAACGCCCAGATTGACTAGAAATTACTATACTTTTACAAGGCAATTTTACAGCTGTTTTTAGCTTCGGGGGCACTGCCCCCGAAACCCGCCAGGGGGGCTCCCAAATGTCGCAGCTGCCCCCCCCTGGACCCCCCTGCAGCGAACATTTTACGGGCGGCGTTGCCGCCCCCATTTCGAACTGGGGTCCTATGTGGCAATACCTTTGAATATAGAAGATAATCAGGCTCCACACCCAACAGACTTATACTTGGCAAATTCCAACCCAATTCAAGTCAAAACCATCAAATTTGGCCTAGAGAGAACCTTGAAGATTGATCCATGTCTTCCTACTTTAGAAGAGGAACAACTATGCAACTTGTTGAGAGGGAACCTAGAAGCCTGTGCTTGGAGCTACAAGGAAATGAAGGGAGTACACCCCTCAGTGTGTACTCACCACATATACATCAAGGAAGGTTGTAAGCCAGTCAGACAACCACAAAGGAGAATGAATCTAGCCCTTAAAGACATTGCCAAAGAAGAACTGCAAAAACTGTTAGATGCAGGGTTCATTTACCCTATCTCTGACAGTGAGTGGGTCTCTCCTTTAGTGTTAGTTCCCAAGAAGAATGGTAAGTGGAGGATTTGTGTTGATTATATGGAGTTGAACAAAGCCACAAATAAGGATCATTTTCCCCTACCCTTCATTGACCAAGTGCTAGATGGCCTGGCAAGGAAGAAGTTCTTTTCTTTCTTAGATAGATTCAGTGGGTACCACCAAATCCAAATCTGCCCAGAAGACCAAGATAAAACCACATTCAACTATCCTTGGGGTACTTTTGCCTATAGGGTCCTTCCTTTTGGCTTATGCAATGCTCCTGCCACTTTCTAGAGAGCAGTCTTGAGTATTTTTGCTGAACTAGTGCATGACGTTGTGGAAATATATATGGATGATTTTACACCTTATGGCTGTGATTTCCAAGAAGCCCTGACTAACCTAGGCAAAGTATTATGCAAATGCATTGAAATGAACCTGTCTCTCAGTCCAGAAAAATGTGAATTCTTAATGACTGAAGGGACTGTGCTAGGTCATTCCATATCTCAGCAAGGACTGCAGGTGGACCCAAACAAAACATCCATCATCTAAGGGGTCCCACCTCCATAAAAGCAAAGAGATGTCTGAAGTTTCTTGGGGTTAGTTGGATACTACATAAGGTTCATAAAGGACTTCAACAAGTTAGCCTCTCCTTTGTTTGGATTGTTGGCCAAAGATTCTGAATTTATATGGTCAAAGAGATGCCAAGAGGCCCTAGACATTCTAAAGGGTAAATTAATCACTGCACCAATCCTTAGAGGCCCAAACTAGGCCCTCCCTTTTCATATCCATGTTGATGCCTCACATAAAGCCATAGGAGCAACCTTAGGTCAAGTAGAGGAGAAATTGCCTTATGCCATATATTTTACCAGTAAAAACATGTCAAAGGCTAACTTAAATTATACAGTGACTGAAAAAGAAATCCTCGTTGTTGTGCATTCATTGAACAAGTTTAGGAATTACATTACATGCTATCAGACATTTGTGCATACTGATCATGTTGCAATTAAATATTTAATGAAAAAACTAGATGTAAATGCTAGAATCATAAGATGGTTACTTTTATTGCAGCAGTTTGATCTAACTATTGTTGATAAGCCTGGTAAGGAGAATGTTGTTGCTGACTTTCTATCTAGGATGAATCTGCTTGCAGGTGAAGAAGGAATGGTGGATGATCAGTTACCATATGAGCATTTGTTTGCTATTTCAGTGCTCTCCCCATGGTTTGCTGATATAGCAAACTATTTGGTATCAGCACAGTTCCCACCAAACCTTCCCTCCAGAGAAAAGAGCAAGATAATCAAGAAAAGTGCCCCCTTCACCTGGATTGGGGGCAATTTATTCAAAATTGGCCCAGATAAAATCTTGAGAAGACATGTAAGGGAAGAGGAAGTCTTTGACATCCTTCTGACCTATCATGATGGGCCTTGTGGAGGACACTTTGCAGCAAAGAGGACAACATTCAAAGTGTTGCAAGTAAGCTATTATTGGCCTACCCTTCATCAGGATATCAGGAAGTACATTAGTCAGTGTGATCGGTGCCAGAGGATGGGAAAGCCTACTCCAAGAGATGAAATTCCCCTACAACCTCAAGTGACTTTTGAGCCATTTGACAAGTGGGACATGGACTTCATTGGGCCTATCAATCCTCCTTCAAAGCAAAAACGACACATTATTGTGTGCGTTGATTACTTCACTAAGTGGGATGAAACCAAGGCAATTAAGGCAACAACAGAAGAAAAGGTGGTTGAGTTCCTAAGGGAGAATATATTCTACAAATTTGGGTACCCTAGAGAGCTAGTCACAGACCAAGGCAGCCAGTTTACCTCCAACATTATTGAAGAACTGCTCAAGCATCACAAAATCAAGCATAGGACCTCCACTCCTTATCATCCCCAAACTAATGGGCAAGTGGAAGTGACCAACAGAGCACTGGAGAACATCCTAACCAAGGTAGTGAACAACAACAGAAAGGATTGGGTAGAAAGACTAGTTGAGGCCACCTGGGCCTATAATACAACATGGAAGACAACCACTGGATTTACACCCTATGAGTTGGTCTATGGGAAGAAAGATTTGTTGTCCATTGAATTTGAATATAATACATTGAGGATGGTAGCCCAACTAGATCTGGATCTTAGTCATGCACAAAAAGAAAGATTGTTCCATTTGAATGGCTTAGATGAATTTAGAATGCAAGCCCTCCTCCATACAAAGACAGTTCAGCTTCAGAGGGAAATCTGGCATGACAAGCACATTAAGGAGAAGCAATTTCAAGAAGGAGACTGGGCATTGTTATATGACTCCAGGTATAAAGACTTCAAGGGCAAGCTAAGGACAAGATGGCTCGGACCTTATGTGGTGATGTTGGGCATGGAATCCCCCCAAGGCATGTTTTGGGGCTCAAAGCCCATGTTCTGACCGAATAATGTTGTAAAGCCCCGCAAATTACGGGCGTGGAAGTATGGTAGAGTCATAGGGTTGTCCACCCTAGTTTGTAATGTAATGTCGACCTACCCATGGTCCGTGGACCATGGGATTGTGTAAATAGAGCAAGGCTCTAATTGTAAAAGAGAGTTAGAAAGAGAGAGAAGTAGGAGATAGAGAAGTAGAAGCATAGAGCAAGGGTCAAAGTGTGTCTTGGGTCGTAGAGTAAGAGAAGGCTCTGCAGCTGAGTGCGCAGAGGCTTAGAATTCCACAGCTGAGTGCGCGGATCCCTACAGCTGAGTGCACAGGGCAAAGTCGAGTCTATTGTCTAGTCAATTTAGTGTCCTAAATTGCTCTACATAAATTATCAATCCGGGTATCGTAAACTGATGAAGTGTGGTGCACTATATGTGCTTAGTTAACCTTTCTCTTACTTCGTTGTTTTATAGTTTATGTTGTTTTTGGGGGTTTTGTTTCTTATGCTTTAAGGAAATTAATCTCAGAAAGAAAAGCTATACTTCTAGGTGAAAATCTCTAAATGTTAATGGTTAACTAAATCTAATGACTTTCAATGTTAAAATCTAATTTCTAAAGAAAGGAGAAAAGGAAATGAACATTAGATAAAAACAAATCAAAACTTTGAACAGTTAGATTAATCTAAGCCGACAAAATATCTATGAAATGAAAGCAAAAATGGCAACAGCGAAATGAAGTGTTTTATCATTCAACTATACAATTTTGGGAGAACTGCCTCCTTTTGATAGCATTTGGAAGGATCCAATACTCCATCGTTCTAAAACTGAAAATGAATTGCAATGAACTTAAATGAAAGACTGAGACTGAAAGTGAGATTGCAACCAATCTACTATAACAACTAAATGAAGTGTTTTATCACTTTTCTACACAATTTTGGGAGAAATACCTCATTGTGATAGCATTTTGAGGGATCCAATACTTCATTGTTCTAAGAAAAAGTAAACATAAAAATGCAGAGAAAAACTCATTCATAAATGAAATACTTCACCACTTAGTGAACCAAGGGCTTTCGGAAATATTCGCTTACAACATGAGTTATTAAACTATGGAAAGCAAATACGAAACATGTAAAGGAAAACTAATCTACTGTGTGCTCTAATGCTCCAAGCATCAATTGGAAAATACTTTCTTGGACTATTTTGCTAAGCATATATTACACAGTTAGATAAATCTACAATCAACCGGTTGAACACACTTGTATGAATTAAACTTGCATGAATGGAAAATCTACTTCAAGGGCAAGCTAAGGACAAGATGGCTCGGACCTTATGTGGTGATGTTGGGAATGGAATCCCCCCAAGGCATGTTTTGGGGCTCAAAGCCCATGTTCTGACCGAATAATATTGTAAAGCCCCGCAAATTACGGGCGTGGAAGTATGGTAGAGTCATAGGGTTGTCCACCCTAGTTTGTAATGTAATGTTGACCTACCCATGGTCCGTGGACCATGGGATTGTGTAAATAGAGCGAGGCTCTAATTGTAAAAGAGAGTTAGAAAGAGAGAGAAGTAGGATATAGAGAAGTTGAAGCATAGAGCAAGGGTCAAAGTGTGTCTTGGGTCGTAGAGTAAGAGAAGGCTCTGCAGCTGAGTGCGCAGAGGCTTAGAATTCCACAGCTGAGTGCACGGATCCCTACAGCTGAGTGCACAAGGCAAAGTCGAGTCTATTGTCTAGTCAATTTAGTGTCCTAAATTGCTCTACATAAATTATCAATCCGGGTATCGTAAATTGATGAAGTGTGGTGCACTATATGTTCTTAGTTAACCTTTCTCTTACTTCGTTGTTTTATAGTTTATGTTGTTTTTGGGGGTTTTGTTTCTTATGCTTTAAGGAAATTAATCTAAGAAAGAAAAGCTATACTTCTAGGTGAAAATATCTAAATGTTAATGGTCAAATAAATCTAATGACTTTCAATGTTAAAATCTAATTTCTAAAGAAAGGAGAAAAAGAAATGAACATTAGATAAAAACAAATCAAAACTTTGAACAGTTAGATTAATCTAAGCCGACAAAATATCTATGAAATGAAAGCAAAAAATGGTAACAGCTAAATGAAGTGTTTTATCATTCCACTATACAATTTTGGGAGAACTACCTCCTTTTGATAGCATTTGGAAGGATCCAATACTCCATCATTCTAAAACTGAAAATGAATTGCAATGAACTTAAATGAAAGACTGAGACTGAAAGTGAGATTGCAACCAATCTACTATAACAACTAAATGAAGTGTTTTATCACTTTTCTACACAATTTTGGGAGAACTACCTCATTGTGATAGCATTTTGAGGGATCCAATACTTCATTGTTCTAAGAAAAGGTAAACATAAAAATGCAAAGAAAAACTCATTCATAAATGAAATACTTCACCACTTAGTGAACCAAGGGCTTTCAGAAATATTCGCTTACAACATGAGTTATTAAACTATGGAAAGCAAATACAAAACATGTAAAGGAAAACTAATCTACTGTGTGCTCTAATGCTCCAAGCATCAATTGGAAAATACTTTCTTGGACTATTTTGCTAAGCATAGATTACACAGTTAGATAAATCTACAATCAACCGGTTGAACACACTTGTATGAATTAAACTTGCATGAATGGAAAATCTAAACTATTAAACTTGAAAACAATAAAATGACATACTTGAATGAAATCAAAGCAAAGCTACAAAATACAATCTACTCTACCTTACATTCTAATATGCTCCATGACATCTACTGCACATCTCCTTCCATGTTGAGAACATCAAAGCTTTATTCAAACTCTTCAAAATTACAAAAGTTTACAAAGCTCTTCAAAACTTTCCAAAACTAAAAAGCTACCAAATTAAGGAGAGATATCTCCTATTTATACAAATATATGAGAAGTCATCTCATTAATGAGAGTCCATGAATCTCTCCCTATACCTTTAGAGTTCTAATCAAAATAGGAAATGATAAGACACATGTCTTAGTTTCAATACAAATAAGAAATGTGACACATATCCTCATGATCCCATGATCCTCTCCACTCAAATTCGAATTTGGGCTTAGGGTGCCACATAAAGGTCTTTTAGAAGCCTCCTTTTGACCTACACATGTCAACAATCTCAACCCACTTGTTAGGTATAAGAATATGCACATTATTTTCTAATTTTTAACCACAAATTCACTTAAAAAGGCTAAAAATGAATAAAGTTTGGAAAAACATAAATGTGACCCAATGATAATGAGAGTGAGATGAATGTAGTGACATGGTAGTGAAATGGAGGTGAAATGGAGGTTATATAATGGACATAATAGTGAAAGTTTAATGGAAGTTGTTAGGGCCTAAATCTACCTCAGGCTGAAAAAGGCAGGATCTAGGGTAACATCAAACCACGCTTAACCTGGTAGTTAGCCCTACCAGGTTGGGAGAGAGCTCTTTCCTTGTCAATCTCAGGAAAATATGATCACTAAAGCTTGAGATGATTGATTTAAAGACTAATTTTAGGCTAGGTATATGCTCAGAAGATTTTGATTTAATTTGATCTTGGTTTGTTGGCTCAAATGTGAAAGGCAGATTTGGGTCTGGGGAATGGACACAAACTTGCAAAGATATATATGGGGCGAGGTAGGAAAATGGTTTAGTACTTTGAAATAAGTGAAATGGAGAGATTTAAGACTGGTGAGGAGCTAAAGAGGGCATGAAAGTCTCAAGGATCCTCTTCAAACAGCTGAAAACATAAATAACTAAACAAACCTAAGGTAGAGCACTGCAAACATCAATGAATCCTACATTTATCCTTGTTTCATTTAGTTAAGATGAACAGAGAGAGATGATGGCATACATAAACACATGTAAACTTGCATTATAGGAGGAAAAACAATACCAAATCAAGTTGCCACAAGAATCCCATAAAGTGCTGCAAACCCTGGTCTATTCCTTTGCCAAACTGCAGAGATGAATGTACAATAATGCTCAAAGCATTCACAAGAGTCCAACCTTTGCCAATGACTGAAAAACTACTAGATATAGGCAACAAACAACTAATTCTAGCCTTTAGGGGTCAAGTTCATAATTTTAGGAGTTTTTCCAACAAGATCTAAACTAAGAACTGAAAAGTAGGCAGTGGAACAACTTGCCTCTAAAATCTAGGAAACTGATTCATTCAATTCAAAACTACCTTTTCATGATGTATCTACCTCCATAAGTGAATTTTTAGCATTTTTAAATAAAATTCCATCAACTTACATCAAATTACATCATGAGTTTGACTATGAGAGAGAGAAAAGTCAAACTGAGAAAAAACTAGGCGAAAAACAGAGTTTTTTGGCCAAAATGACAAAATTTCATCCTGTGCGCCGTGCTCCTATCCCTATGCGCCACACTAATTTGGAGCTGATTTTGGAGGCCTTCTCGTGCACCAAATTTGCTCCAAGTGGGCTTGTTGGAAAGGTATATCTGTCTAATTTCTAGAACAAGTAGAATTTCTAAATTTGGTCTCCATTTGCCCCTCCAAAAATGAGTTCTCCCAACACTGCTTCCTGTGTGGCCAAAAAGGTGCAGAAAGGTCATTTTTGAGGTGTTTTTGACCCTTTTGGAAGCTCAAAACTTATCAAAATTTCTTGGCCATGTGAGGGCATTCATATTTTTCCATGCGGAATCTAAAAATGTTGAGTTTTCCTTGAAAGGAGGTCCCTAGAAAAAGCGCACACCAGGTGGCACAACGCACCAAGCAGAAAAACCTGTTTTTTAGGCCAAAAATTCAAAATTGGCAAAAAGTTTCCCAAACTTCTTAAAAATTGGGGTGAGTGTCCTTCATTAAGTGTTGTGTTGTGCTAAGGAAGCCTCAGCCAAGATCTAGAGTCTATCTTTCCCTTTTCTCTTCCTCAATTCTTTCTTCAACTTGGCCTTCAAAATCTTGATTCTTGCTTTGCACACCTTGTTTCTCGCCAAGTAGTGGTAGGACATGTGCCTCAACATCTTTTTCTCCCTGTTGGCCTTCTCTAGCATCTTTTCCAAGTGCATATTTTCCCTCTCAAGCCAAGATTCACGATCAGCTTCAATTTCTTGTTCAAGTGGTGTCAACTTGACTTTCCTCCTCTTGGCAGCTTGCCGGTTTTCTCTTATGTTTTGGAGCTCCATGATGGTTTTCTGATCCTCTAATTGTTTTTTCCTTTGCTCCAAATAGTTAATTATCCACTTGGCTCTTTCCAGGTTGAGAGACAAGTCATGAATGTCATCTTGCTGCTCCCGGATGATCTCCTTGAGCTTTGAGCTTTGGGAGCCCAAATCAGTGTCATCCTCCTGAATGAGAATGAAATATCTCTCTTGACCTTTTGAAGGCCCCTCATCATGAAATGGCTGCTTACCCTTATCCTATACCTGCTTTTCTGTTGAAGGAAACAAGACCCCTTCCACCCCGAGTGGAGATAGTACTCGTTTTGTTGCTGCAAACAATCTCCTTATGCCCTTTTGGTATGTAACAAACACTGGAACACTGGTGGTTTGTGTCTCATGCACCTCTTGTTGATGTGAAGGCTCTCCTACCTCATGAAAAACTAATGGGGGAACTTATGGACCTGTAAAGACCTCATGTGCAATGAAATCCTCCCATGAAACATTCAGTAGACTAAGCTGATGCAAAACCACAATTCTGATTAGTGCAAAGTGATAGATGATGTTATACTGCTGATGAGGAGGCTTCCTTTGAACCAGTGCGGTCATCTTCTCAATATTCCGGCAAATAAAATAAGGGAGGTTCATCATTCTCACCCTATTGAAGTGCATCAACAATCTGATATGATAGGTGTACAGACGAGAAAATCTGCCCTCACAGCTGAAATATTTGATTATGAGTTTCATCAAGGGAGCATATGTGTCCTGAAGGTACCTGAAAGGGAAAACTCTACTAATTTACCTCTGAAAACCAGCCTTGATATAGGGCTCATAATGATCTCTGTCTACCAGTTGTCCCTTATTCCACTGCTCACCTACATTTGGAATATCGGTTGCTTAAGTTATAATCTCAGGTGTCAAGGTGAATGTCACACCTGCCAAATTGACTTGGCCATTGTGAAGATGGAGTACAAACATTTTGGCAAGCTCAGATGGTACTTGACTCTTTCCACCCTCTCATAAAATTCGTAACAAGATTGATGTTGGAAGCATGTGACAGCAAGAGGACAAGCTAACAGCTCGGCAAGTGAAGTAGGCTCGTTCCGGTTATGTTTTCCACTCTTGTGAGGTCTCCTTGGTGCATGAATTTCTTTGGAAGAGTCATTGGTTGTTTCCTCATTTCTGTCATAAGAAGAATTTGACTCCATGTTTGCCAATGCTTGAGTTTACTAGATGAGTATGAAGAGATTTTATAGTGACAATAGGGAATTGCTGCTAAAAGATAAGAATTGATGAGGGACTGTGAAGGGACTGTGTATGAGCGGTTGGGGATGCTGCTAGTAGGGTTTTTGGGAAATGAAAGAGTTTATGCAATGATATTTAGGGTTTAGGGATAGCAATTAGGGTTTGGGGTAATGAGATTTATGGATTTGGGTTAGTAGTTTTAGGGACACGGGGAATAGGGAATAGGTAAATATGAATGAAAAGGGAGGGAGAAAATGAAGTGAGGGAGTGAAAATGATAGAGGTGGGATTTAGCAGCAAAAACAACAATCTGTAAACCCTAGGCAATGTTTTTTTAACAAGCAATGCAAGGAGCTAGGGTTTCAATATTTCCCTATTGAATCACCATAAACACTAAGACAAACTCATTCATTGGCCATAAGGGGGTATCAACTTACTTGTAAGATGAGGAGTTTACAATTTGAGAGCCTTTGGAGGAAGATGTGAACGATTTCAGGCTTTGGAGACCTGTGCGCTACGCTGCCTCGGTGCGTCGTGCCCCTTATAAAAATACACTATAAACTACTGCCCAGTGTGCCGCGCTGGATAGATGCGTTGCGCCCACGCTCAGGTGCACCGCGCCAGGGAGAATGTCAAATTGGCTATGATTTTGCCTCCTTTGCCTCAAAACGATTTTTTTGATTTCTCACTCTTTCTCCCTTGAGCACAAATGAACTTGTTAACATGAAAAATAGTTTATATACATATGGTTTTAATTTTTCATTTACAAAAACCCACTCTTCAAATGTTTGCTCATTTCACTTTCTTTTAAAACTCTGTTTTTGGCAGTTTGATTTACTTTTTTCCTTTGATGGACTAAATGCTTTGGCATTTTGTTTCTTTTGCAGGAACTAAAGTAGCAGAGGCTTGAGAAAGTGACTAGGGCTGCCTCTGAAATTATTACATATGAAAAAACGAAATTACATAAGACTTTAGTACATGAAACATCAAAAACTCTGTTTTTCCTCAAAACAGGGTTTTGAGGAAAAATCAATCACTGAGCATGTGATTATTGAAATTATTGTTGCTGAGACTTTATTTGACCTCCTCATGTGCTTGCTGACCATTATTGCGTGTTTTCAAGACCTTATTGATGAAACCCTAGACCTAATGAGACCTAAAACCTAAAAATGACCTTTTGCAGATGTAAAGACAAAAATCACTGTAAATGACCTGAAAATGGGCCAGTAGGTAAAGATCATGAGGGAAAAATTTATAAAATGCCACTACCATAAGATGATCCATGATCCTAATGGAATGCAAATGATCGGATGAGACACCTAAAATGCAATGCAACAAGAGAATTTGATCATTGATGGAGGGATGAAGATACCGACACTAACAGAAGTGAATGGCAATTTCAAGACCCAACATTTGTAACCAAAGAAAAGAATAATAAAGAGAAGTTTTATCCAAATTCTGTGTATATGTTCCTGAGTTATTACATGATTTAATATATTGTTTATTTACTGTGTGCACTTGTATGAATAATTTATATTGATAAGTATACTTTACACATGCAAATAAGCTAACTTAATCAACTAACGGTGGAATACTAGTAAGGACTTGGGTAATAATAGTGTTCAGCCCCCGAGTAGGGCTGCGCGAAGGCCGCATCACAGGCTGCGAGGTATGGGTAAGTGCGCATAGAGACATGCGTGCAGGGCCGAACCGCGAACCCCTTGAACTCATCAGACATCTCCAGGGTGTAGAAACCTGGTTCTAGCACCCTCCCATGCTATTTTGGGTGAGACCTCAGTCCATGCTCCGCGGACTGTTGCCGAAAAGGCCAGCAGTACTGGGATTTGTTTGCCTAAATCACCTTTGAACCTGGGTCAAGCCCCAACAAGCCAACAAATGGTTCCATTGCCGGGACTGAGATCTACATAAGGGATGTCTGATGTCATGTCATTGGAATTCGACAAAAAAATAAATTGAAGGGTGGTTGGACAGAAAGATTCACGAGTTCGCGGCGCAGGAAAATAGGAATCCGTGAGTACCGAAGGAACAGTGGTTAGAGCACTACTTATATATGGAAATCCACGAAATTTTCTTTGCATCCTTCCCCTCTGAGTTGTATGAGTGGATTGTGAAGCTAGCAGATAGTTAGGGAAGGTATGGGCTCGACAAACCGATTGTGTGACTCTACAGTTGGTGCGCATACTAGAAGCATCAGAAGTTAAGATCGTGCATGCTGTGGACCATTGGCTCGATCAAATCATAGGAGGTTTTATCACCGAGTTCGCGGTAGATACTTCAATCAGCTACACCGAGGCAGAATGACGCTTCCTCAAAGGACTGCGAGGTAAGTACATTAAATATTTGAACACTTGGATTAAAATGCTACTCTGTGAAAAGCGTGTTATGCAAATAAATTGATGTTTGGGGCTACGCAAAGTGGGAGGATCTATAGAAATTAAGGTAGCATAGAGATAGAAACTAGCCCCTTGATTTCACCTCAGCAAGAAAGCGAGGAAGAGCTCGCAAAAGTTTTACCAAGAAGTACGATCAGTCTGATAAGGCAACAAATTCTGCGCATACCACCTCCACCTACACCACCACCGGTTTCACCATCTTCACCCCCATATCTGCCCACACCACCTCTGCCACCACCACAGTTCAATATGACGAGCGCAATAAAATTTTCGGTGTTCAAAGGAGTAGGGAACGAAGATCCGAACCGATTTTGGTTCGTGGTAAAGGCCATATGGGAAGCGTAAGGAGTCACGGATGACAACATAAAGAAGGCAACGCTGGTAAGTGTGTTGCAGGATCGCGCACTAACATGGTACATTAAACATTATAATGACCATCGAAACGCAGGGATCACAGATATCCAGGTTGCACTGAACTGGGAATTTAATAGGCCAAAATCGGAGACACAGTCAATTATCGGGTTTAAGGAAATCGCGATGCTTCCAGGTGAGACCCCTGGGAGTTGGATCAAATACTGAAGAGTATGATTCACGGAGCCAATGTGACCTTGACGAATGGACAGCACCGCGCATGGTTTGTAGCGTCACTAATGCTGCATCTAAGGACCGCACTGTCACAGCATAAGCTATCTACTCAGGTCAAAGCCTTGGAGATTGCAATGAGACTGCACGAGACCCCAATACAAGATCCTAGCCTGGGAGTGCAACAGATCAACGCGTAATTGAAAAATTTGTGTCTCGAAATGCAGAGCTTGAAACAAGATAGGATAGCTCGCCCAGAAGCGTGCGAGGAAGTATGGTGCATAAAATGCAAAGGCCAAGGACATGACAAGGACCATTGTCCAGTCTTCGCGAACTACCTGGCGGGAGGAGGACCAATGCCACTGAGACCAGAGGCACAAGTAGGACCAAGTGCGGCACCTGCATTATGGTGCGCGATTTGTCAGATAGGAGGGAAGCATGTTATAGATAATTTCCACTTATTACAGAAGTATACATAGACATCCCAGCAATTGTTCTATAATTTCTGCAGGTCGGCAGGCCATGATGAGCGCACCTATAGAAGCTATGAACTGATGATGGATTAGACTCCTGCCTACAGAGTTCAGACCGAAACGCGAGCCCTCGATCAAAATGCAGGAATGGCGCGCACTGGATTTCAGGGGCACAGACGAAGTCGAGGTGAAATGGGACCAGGAAGGGACTGCAGACAACTGATTTGTTACAATTGTAGAGTGCCAGGGCATTATGCCCGCGATTGTACAAATCTGACGAGAGCATCATGTTTATATTGTACCCAGTTTGATCATGAGATGGAGGACTGCCCTACATTAATAGCGAGGTTGAGCGATAAAGGAATACTCCAGCCTCCCCCGACTCAGAACCTACAAATGATGAGGTCTAAGCCGCGCGAAGAGGACACAAATGTAAACATCATGCTCTGAAGCAGTATCATGACAGGAGATGACAAGGGCAAGAAACTCGAAGAGAGTGCTTGGGTTCACAAGGCTCCTACAAAGGAACCAGAGTTCGATTTGGAGTGCACAAAGGAGACATTCATGGAAGCTAAGAAGAGCTTCACGGAGGCCTTCATTTCAGGTAGTAAAGACAAACTAGAACCAGAGATGGACCCATCAATGCTTACTACCTTTCTAGAGACATGCATGAAGTTGCTACATGATAGAAAGGTTGTGAAGGGACTGCAGGAACTCATCACTAGGTGCGCTGGGTTAGGAGAACCGCACATAGTATGGAAGCTCGGGAAGCACACAATGCGAACAAGAAGGGAGATGAGATTGACTGCGCAAATCAGGGAATATGAAATGGATCAAGTGATTCTTGATCTAGGATCGGATGCGAACGTACTTCCAAAGAAGACATGGGAGCGCATGGGCAGGCCAGCGTTGCAATGGTCTCCTATTCAATTGCGAATGGCCAACCAACAAAAGATCCTACTGATGAGAAGATTGCAGGGAATAACGGTAGATATTGAAAGTGTGAGCGCGCTTGCAGATTTTGAAGTGATAGAGATTGTTGATGACAACAATCCCTATCCTATGCTATTGGGAATAGATTGGGCCATTTATATGAACGGAGTGATAAATCTAAAGAAGCGTAAGATGATTTTTTTTTAAAAAGTCACTGCGCGTAGTGGTACCTTTAGACCCTGCGGAAGGATCGCGCTACACAGAGCCAGTGCACGATGATGAGAACGACGATGATCTAGACTGTATTTACAAGATAACCGCATGAGAGCAGGATTGGGTGAATCCGACAGTAGATGGCAGGATTTTGTGGGAGCGCAAAAGCTCCTGCACCTCAAATTTGGACGAGGAGATAGAGAGATGGCAGAATCGATTACACGAGGTAACCACGCTCAATTGCAACATGATGATAAGGTCGTTGCACTGTGTAGCAATAGAGGCAAGAGATCTGCCTATTTATGATGGATTGACCGTGGTAGATGATTTCCTAAATAAGTTTGAAAAAGAAGTACCAGAACAACAACATTTCGACGTGCTAAAATGGGCACTGCACGCTACGCCCGCAAGATGGTGGGGTACGCACCAACAAAATTTTGAGGACTGGCGGGAATGTGGACGGATGATGCGCCTACGATTTGGGAAACCGTAGATGTAGCTAACAGACAAATATGACGGATGAGATGATCCACTCGCACACCTCGCGAAATGGACCAAGGTCTACGAGGAAGAGCCACAACCTGAATGGGTGAATTTGTTCTGTCATACCTTGGATGTCATACCCATGAATTGGTATACTGAGACAGAGCTTCGCCATGGCACGAGCGAATGGGATATCTTGTGCGAAGGATTCCTGTTAACCTTCACATTTGAATATCGTTGGTGGGATACTGTTGATGATGCACTACAAGCTGTAAAAGCAGTTGCCTTCAAAATACCCCAGGAACCAATGGAAGTCCTTCAGCCATAATGGGTGACCCAGCTAAGTTGCGCGTTGGAGTGTTACAATGTAAATATTGAGGAAGATGATGAGGATCTGCGGAATATTAACATTCCAGAAACTGAAGGCTGTCGCAAGGTTCGAGGACCATTGATTGAGGATCTTGACATCACCGCACCGCTAAAAACGAAGCAGGTAAACATTGGGATGGAGGCGGAACCAAAGTATGCAACACTCGGTGACTATTGGGATGATGCCACGGTGGATAAAGTCGCTGAGTTACTCCATGAGTACCAAGAGTTATTCCCGACCAAGATCACAGACCTAAAGGGGATCGTTGGTGATTTAGGGATGATGAAGATCACCCTAAAACCCGACGCGAAGCTGGTTAAGAAGAGGCCTTACCGCTTGAATCTGAAATACAAGGAAAAGGTCCACGTTGAACTAGACAAAATGCTTGCGGTTGGAATTATTGAACTAGTGGAAGAATTTGATTGGGTAAGCCCTATGGTCATACAGGAAAAGAAAGAAAAGGGTGAGATAAGAATATGCGTGGACCTTAGGAAATTGAATGATGCCTGTGTACACGACCCATTCTCGACCCCGTTCACAGATGAAGTATTGGAAAATGTTGGTGGACAAGAAGCATACTCTTTCACGGATGGGTTCTCAGGGTACCACCAGATCAAAATCACGCTAGGAGACAGGAGCAAGACAACCTTCGCAACTGAATGGGGTTGCTTTCAATACACCGTTATGCCGTTTGGATTAAAGAACGTGCCAGCCATATTTTCGCGCATAGTTGTTTCCACCTTCAAAGAATACATCCACAAGTTCCTGGAGGTCTATTTGGATGACTGGACTGTCTTTGGATTGGTTAAGCACCATGTAGCAAGCTTACGCTTGATTTTGGATACTTGCCGACGACACCAGATTGCGCTGAACCTTAAGAAGTGCACATTCCTCGTTCCCTTTGGGAACCTGTTGGGACATGTGGTCTACAAATAGGGACTGATGGTGGACCCTGCGAAGATTGCAGTAATTCTAAATTTGGAAGCATCGCGAAGTGTTAAACAGCTGCGCACTACCTTGGGACACACAGGGTACTACAGGAAGTTCATCAAAAGCTATGCCCAAATCACCCCGCCGATGGAGAAATTACTGAAAAAGGATGCCACATTTTGCTGGAATGATGATTGTATGAAAAGCCTGGATGTCCTAAAGGGGAAATTGGCCTCCGCTCCAATCTTGGTCTTCCCAAAATGGGATGTGGAATTTCATGTCCATGTTGATGCGTCGTGTATCGCGCTAGGAGCAGTGCTCACATAAGAGGGCGGAGAGGGCTTGGATCATCCTATCGTGTTTGCAAGTCGTAGATTGTCCAAAGCCGAGAAGAACTATTCCACAACTGAGCGCGAGGGGTTGGCGATGGTGTACGCACTCCAAAAATACTAGCACTATTTGCTAGGAGGACATTTCAAAATGTATACGACCATTCCACACTAAATTACTTAGTCAATAAGCCTATGTTGGGGGGGGAACATATGTCAGTGGCTCTTATTGTTCCAAGAATATGACTTTGAGGTTGTGGAAAAACCTAGACGCCTTAACGTAGGACTGGATCACTTGTCATGAATTGAAACAGGCAAGGAACCTACTAGTTTGGAGGAAGGATTACCTTATGCACAGCTCTTTGTTGTACGCATCACGGATGGGCACTTCGAAGACATAATCTACTTTCTGACAACCGGGAGCGCACCGAAGGAATACTCCGTCCAACAGAAGAAGGAATTAGTGGTGCGCACGATGGACTTTTCTGTCATCGCGGGGCACCTCTATAAAATGGAAAATGATGAGATATTGCGAAGATACGTACCTAAATTTGAATGAAGTCAGATTCTCGCGGAAGCACATGGGGGCGCTATAGGAAGACATTATGGAGGACGGGCAACCACACAAAAGGTTCTTTGCACAGGGTTGTGGTGGCCAACCCTTCACCAGGATTCAAAAACACACTGTAAGGCCTGCGATATATGTCAAAGAACCAGAAAACCATCACGGAGGGATGAGATGCCATTGAATCCACAAATGACACTACAGTCATTCGAGAAATGGGCGATCGACTTTGTGGGACCCATCAAACCTCAGGGAAATACAAGCGCGTGCTGTATCATCATCGCGATGGAGTACTTGATGCGATGGGTGGAAGCGCAACCGGTCAAAGACTGCATGACCGCTACGGCTACGAAGTTTTTGTTTGAACACTTGTTGACCTGATTTGGATGTCCGAAGATCTTAATGAGTGATCGGGGTACACATTTCCTGAATGAAACCATTAGCGCACTCACAGAAGAGTTCCAGATGTATCATCAGAAAAGCACACCGTATCACCCACAAGCCAATGGGACAGTAGAAGCATTCAACAAAATACTAGAGACTGCGCTAACCAAAGTGTGCAATGCGCAGCGAAATGATTGGGACCTGCGTTTACCTGCAGTACTCTGGGCTTATCAGACAACGTACAAGAAACTGATGGGACAAATGCCTTTTCGATTAGTTTACGGCGTGGAAGTTGTCATGCCAATCGAATATATTGTACCTAGTATACGAATAGCCACGCTCACATGTATGACGGACCGCGAAGCTCTGGAAGACAGGCTTGCGCAATTAGAAGAACTTGAGGAGGAACGATTCTTGGCTAGTTTTCATCAGCAGGTACAAAAGAAGCGTGAAAATGCCTGGCACAACCGCCATATTAAGTTGCGCACCTTCAAGGTAAATGATTTAGTGCTGTTGTATGAAAGTAAGTTTGAAAAATTCCTGGGGAAGTTCAAAGTGCATTGGCTGGGACCATACATGATTAAGGAGGTTACAAACGGAGGCACAGTACAACTGGTCAAACTAAATGGAGAACCTTTCCCAGGCAAGATAAATGGCAGCCATTTGAAGCCTTACACGGCTGAATAAACTATCTGACTAGCCGGCAGAAGCACAGTTTTTACGCTCCGAGGAGCCGAACCAAGGCGTGGGACTCTAAACACATGCCACAGACACTGGTACAAATGTATGGAAACAGTTCAGACACAGAGGAGCTGATGCAACAGATTCAACAAGCAGTGACGTAGTGCACTGTCGACATCAGCAAAGTTCGAGGACAGTTGGAGGAAATCTGTACCAAGATCACCGCACCAATAGAGTGACTCGAGGGCGAGTCACGATGTTTGTGTTGGGGGCTTGTTGGGCATGGAATCCCCCCAAGGCATGTTTTAGGGCTCAAAGACCATGTTCTAACTGATTAATGTTGTAAAGCCCCGCGAATTGTGGGCGCGGAAGTATGGTAGAGTGATAGGGTTGTCCGCCCTAGTTTATAATGTAATGTCGACCTACCCATGGTCTGCGAACCATGGGATTGTATAAATAAAGCAAGGCTCTAAGTGTAAACGAGAGTTATAAAGAGAGAGAAGTAGGAGATAGAGAAGTAGAAGCATAGAGAAATGGTTGAAGTGTGTCTTGGGTAGTAAAGTAGGAGAAGGCTCTGCAGCTAAGTGCACAGAGGCCTAGAAGTCCGCAACTGAGTGCGCAGGGCAGAGTCAAGTCTGTAACCGAAGAAAAGAATAATAAAGAGAAGTTTTATCCAAATTCTGTGTATCTGTTCCTGAGTTATTACATGATTTAATATACTGTTTATTTACTGTGCACACTTGTATGAATAATTTATATTGCTAAGTATACTTTACACATGCAAATAAGCTAAGTTAATCAACTAATGGTGGAATACTAGTAAGGACTTGGGTAATAACAACGTTCGACCCCCGAGTAGGGTTGCGCGAAGGCCGCATCACGGGTTGCGAGGTATGGGTAATGCACATAGCAATGTGTGCGCAAGGCCAAACCACGAACCCCTTAAACTCATCAGACATCTCCAGGGTGCAGAATCCTAGTTCTAGCACCCTCCCATACTACTTCGAGTGAGACCTCAGTTCGCGCTCTGCGGAATGTTTCCGAAAGGGTCAGTAGTACTAGGATTTGTTTGGATAAATCACCTCTGAACCTGGGTCAGGCCCTAACAAGCCAACAGGTGGAAAGATGCCATGACAATGGTTCAGTGCAGATCAAAACTATAGATGAAGAAGCCATTCCATTACTAGTTAATGGACACAGACTGAAAATGTACAAGAGGCCTTTATCTAAACAAGAGTTCATTGATAGTATCAATAAGACAGTGATGATGGTGGAGCAAGTTTCAGCTCCTCCCTCATCAGGTCACTGAAAAAGAAAAAACAGAATAAGGATTTAGGTGAAAACCTCCATGAGGCGCTTGAGTCCCATCTTTGGGTTGAAAACCTCCATGAGGCGGCCCAAGGATGAGAGAAAGGGAAAGAAAAAGAAGATCCCTGGGTGAAAACCTTCCTTGAGGCACCCAGGGCAAATATCTAGGGTGAAAACCTCTCTGAGGCAGCCTAGGTGGTTTTTTTTTTGTTTTTAATATATAATAAAAGAAAAAGAAAAATAAAAACATAATTGTTATTTGCAGGAGGATGAGAAAGACAATCAGGGAGCAAAGAGAAGATCCAAAGGGGGCCCTGCCTCACATATGTTCATCTCCTCCACTCCTTACCATGCATCCCTCCATGAATTCTATTGTTTTTCACTTCATTTCTCCAATTCAGGTGAGAATTGTGTTTTCTACAGGGACCCCTCACCTCATCCATTACCATCATCCCTGCCTTCACACACACTCCTACTCCCTTTGTCCATTCAGCAACATCAAATCTGCAGTCACAGACACCATCAGCAGATAGCAAAAGAGGAAGAAATATGACCATACAGAAGCAGTACAGCATCATATTTGCAATCAAGAAACCATCAGCAAATAGCAGAGGAGGAAGAAGAATGACCATCAGCAACACCTCTGATCTTTGACAACTGCAGCGTGGCAATAAGGCCACAGGTAAGTATCCTACTCACTCACTCATATGCATCATTTGATCAAAAGTTGTAAAGGTTAAGAGGTAGTTGGTTTGTAAGTAACAAGGTGGCTAGTTTCCTCTAAAAAGCTAGTGGATTACATAAACAGGAAACTTTGTTTTCTCAAGAATTTGCTCATTTCCTCTTCAAGCCTCACAAGCAAGATGCTCATCAAGTATATCTCATATGAGGGTAGATACAATATTGTTTATGGCTACCATTTTAGAATGCTTGAAGAAATAAGATTTGGGGTAGAAACACCAATTCACCAAAGATTCAACATACCCTATTTTCTGATGCAATCACTCATGGATTCCAGCAGCAAAGTAAAGAAAAGAAATTCCCAACTGTTGGCTCACCATGGGTTGATCAGAATCCTCATTGAGGATGCCCTCCTAAACCCCAAGATCCCTATAACATGGATAGTCTTCAATGACTTACCAACAGAGGATGACATCAGAACCTTCATCTATGGTGTTAGTCCTTCTGTCAGTGAGGAGGCAAAACAAGAAGAAGAAGATATAGAGATAGATAGGGATATGGTGGATAAGGAAGAAACTAATACAGAGGGACATGATTAAGAAGACACTAATACAAAGGAACATGATGCTGAAACAGAAGAGGCAGAAGGCATTGAAACAAAAAAAGAAAAAAGAAAGAGCAGCAAGAAACAAAAGAGCTAAGTGGCTTCAGGGACAGAGAAGCAACTAAACAATCAAATCCCATGGCCCTAATCCGCACCAATAATCTAATTGTAAATGATCCTCAGCTGGAAATTAGATATCTTGTTGCCCAAGAGCAAGCAATTTCACATTTTGAGGACATGTTTAGGCTGCTAAGAAATGATGATATACATGCCTTCATAAGGAGATGGAAAACACTGCCACATAGCTTGAAGATCAAAGAATATTAGTGGGAATATGGGAATAAGTAGAAAGGAAAGCAGGGTTCTATGAACAAGAAGAAGAGACAACAATAGAGGCATGAGATGTCAGAGAGGCTACCAAAGCCACTAAGTTGCTCAGAGAATGAGCAACACTTTCAGTAGGGGTGATGATGAGTCTCATCATTGAGTAATTATATGGGCCTTAATTGACCTTAATTCACCTCCTAGCTTAGTCAAACCAACTATTCTCACAACTTATTGCATACTTTTAATTATATTTTGCTTATGAGATGAGTTAGAGTTGGATATTTTGCTTTGTGGTCTAATGTGCATGTAATGCAAGAATAAAGGATAAAAGTAAGGGAAATGCAGGGATAAAAGATAAAAGCAAGGAACTATGGTAAAGACCTTGGTAAAAACTTGAATGGGACAAGGGAGAGGAATTACAAGAGGTAAATCCTCCTCATTCACTGCCCCTCCATTCGAATATCCCTCCATTAGCTGAAAGTACAAACAACCAAATCAGGTGTACTAGAAGGTAGCCAAGCAAGTGAAGGTGCAAACAACCAAATCAGGTGTACTAGAAGGCAACCAAGCAAGTGAAAGTACGAGTTCATCTTGAGTTGGGAGCCAAGCCTCCCTATTAGAAGGTAGTCAAGCTAGTGAAAGGGAAAGCACGAGTTTATCATTGAATTGGGAGTTGTGCCTCCCTATTTTTGAAGGAAGTCATTGGAGAGTTCAGATGTATAATTAGAGAGGCTTAGGACCTCAGTTTTTTTAGTTAGTTAGTTACCAATAGTCACCGAGAGTGAGGAAGAACTCTACTTTGTTTTCAAGCTGCAAGTCTTGTAACAGTTTTTGATTTATAATGAAGATGAGTTTTGTTTTGAGCCAGCACTGAGTTAACTTAGAGGGCTGAAGCTCTTGGGTTAGGGCCCAACCCTAGCAGCCAAAGCTCCTCTTTATTATATTGTTAAGTAGCATAGCTTTCTGTTCATCTGTTGAAGTAGTTCATTTCCATTACAATAGTAGCATAGATGCATGGTTTGATTGTTCATTCGCTTCAGTAAGTTCATTCCCATTACAGCATGATAGCATAGATTTCTGGTTTTGTTCATTTACTTAAGTAGTTTCCTGCTTTTCTGTTTATTTTTTTAAGTAGTTGCATTTCCATTACAGAAAGGTAGAACAGATTAGTTGTGTTTCAGTTTGCTTCATTTATGCTTTCGTTCAATTAGCATGGTAGCAAAGGAAAGATCCACAAGGTTGCCCACAGGTTTCTCGGCCTCACCTCCTCCCTCTGGGACCATGACGTGAGGAAGAACCCTGAAGCAACCCCAAAAACACAAGGTTTTGGTTTTCACAGGGAGTTTGTTGTTTAACACAGTCATTGAACTCATTTCATATCACTTTGTTCCTTTAATGGTCATCTGCTCCTTCGCTTTCTTCCCGTCATTTGATCTCCCTCACATCCCTTTCATTCTCCTTTAGCATGAAAAGCTGAGTAGAAGTTGTTAATCCACGTTCAAACAATTTTTACTCGTAGATCGCCTCGCACAACAAAACTAACCAATCAACACCCGAATTCACTTTTAGCATTTGACTTCATGCACTTTAAATCTCAACCGTCGATCTACCTTGTTAGATCCGACGGCTATCACGCACCCGCTCACCAACCAGCTCGGTCAAACTCCACCGTTGATTTGCCTCACCAGATCCGACCGCTATCATGCCATATCGCGTGGATTTCTGTTCGATCGTTATCCACCCGAGAGCACACAAAATGGGTGGTTTCCCCGTGCTACATGTCAGCCGGGGAGGCTAATCGAGTGAAATTTGAGAAAACTGCTTACAACTTTGAGGGCGCACGATATACTGCTTACCACTCTCTAAACCCGCTCCCTCATTTCTGAACATTCCTTTAAGCGCTCCAATCTCCACAGTCGATCTGTCTCCAGATATGACGACCATCACATCACCCGATACCATTCCCGCACGTTTCTTTTGCTCGCGATCTAATCTCTGCCATCCATCTGCCGATTAATCCTGTCTATCCATCTCCTAACTCCACCCGCGCGATATAATCTCAACTGTCCATCTCCGGTTGTCCCTGTTCGTTCATCTATGCACTCAACCGCCCGCGATATAATCTCCACCGTTCATCCTGTAGTTAACCCTGTTCGCCCATCTACCTACGTACCCTCCTACGATCCGATCTCAACCATTCGTTTGCCTTTCACCCACCTAATCCAATGATTCTCAGGTGCTATTGCTCCCTCACGTCCTCTTTTCACCAACTTGACCTTCGACTGCTTCTTCCGCTTAGACACAGACTTCGCTTAGTTTCCATTGTTTACCCCTTAGTCTAGTTTTGATGCTTTTACTTCTGCAACTTAGATAATTAGCATTAGATTAGTGATTGATCTAGTAATTCTGCTTAGCATAGTTGTTTGATTGGTTAGCTAGGGTCTCGTGTGAGTTTAGCATTACATGATTGCTTTCTTCATTTCAGCAGTAGAATAGCTCTCCCCTAGAATAGGTTTGCTCTCCTTCCATCAAAATCAAGCTTCGTCTGACCCTATAGAAGTCTGGCTTGGAACCCATAGGGTCTCTTGCCAGATGAGCAGTGATAACAGGCAGTACCTTCACTTCTACTTGTGTATATAGCACAGTCACCTCCAAGTTTGTACGAACCCCGGGTTGATAAGTAAAGCTGGTAGCCCTGGGAGTTGCAGCATACTCGCTGCAATACCTAGGCTCGTCAACTTCCACTTCTCGGGAAGGCTATATAGTTTCCCCTTCATGGGGCAGATGGTTTCCCTTCTACACACTCATATGGCGCCTATGGGTAGTGATTCAACATGCCTCTTTGATTGTACTCTGTGTATTCCATTTTTGTTAATATAATGTAAAACATTTTCCAACAAAAAAAACAAGGGAGAGAAGCATTCTGAGAACAGTGTAGTTTTGTTGACTTAACAAGTCAAGAAGGTTGGTAGTTTGGAAAATGTTTTGGATAGGAAAATGTATGTAAGGGTTAAGCAATCCAATAGAAAGTTCTTTACATATTCAACTCTCTAAGTACAGGAAAGGGGGGAGATTATTTTGTCCCAACGTGTTTTGGGAATAGACCAATGCCAAGTTTCACTCTGAAGCACATGCAAATTAATTTTTATCTTTGTAATGTTCATTTTCTTTGCACTGGTCAAGACATAAATATAATTTTGGTTCTCAAGGGTGGGGTTTATGACCTCCTTCTAATAACTCAGCTTCCTTTTTCCCTCTAACTCAGTATCATCCCACAATTTTTCCTTAAATTTGGAAGTATTTTTTTTAATATTATCCTTATTCTCCCAGATGATCTCCTCCTTTATCCCCCAATGGTTTCTCCAAGATGATCTCCTGCTTTATCCACTAATGGTGGAGCCAGGACTGGGCATCATTATACCAACCTCACTTGAACCAAAGGTTTGGGTTTTGAGTACAAGTAGAAGAAATTTTGGGGAGCCATTTGGTTTCAATGTTGTACAACTTCTTCTTGTACATCAGATACCTAAACATAGTCATGCTTTCAATGGGGGAGGGGCTAGCTTCAATCATGGGAATATGGTAGGGAATATTTCCTTTACTCTTGAGGTTGTATATTATAACTTGATTTTGGATCATCCCAATCTTTCTCCATGATTCTCTAGACATACTGCAACTCCAAACCTCACATCCATATAAAATAATAAGGGAGACGAGAGTCTAGAAAAAGAATTTTTTTTACTCTAAACACAAAGATCGATCAACTTAAAATTATTTTCAAACTCATAATAAGCTTTTGAACCTCCTATAATCTTTTTTCATATATATATATAAAACACTAATTTTCCAATACTAAAATATAAAAATATAAATTCTTAGAAAATAAGACACAAACATGTAGTCACATGTATACTTAATTTCATATATTTTAAATAACCAAAAAATTAAAGTTAATTAAATTTAAAATTATATATATAAATATATATATATAATTTAAAAGGATTCTTCGTAACCTAAGTCGTGATATACTATGGAATTTTGGTTCATAGTAAATGCATTTTGTTTAAAAGCACTCATTGCAAAATGCATTTTTATGTAATTGTAAAAAAGAAAAGATAATTAGCATTGGGAAAGAAACATATTTATTAAATTAACTTTAACATTTTAGTAAGAGTTTAAAATTTATTTCAGAAGTAAAAGGACAATTGTTTTTGGAATTATTAATTTTAGTGTAGTGACTTCAGTTCATTATCTAATATGTGTTATATTTGATAGTTCATTATCTAATATTTGTTATATTTGATAGTTCATTATCTAATATTTGTTATATTTGATAGATATGATTAAAATAATTACATTTTAATGTTTAATTTAATTATTGTTTTGAAATATTTAAATTTTGTTATTTAATATAAAATTAAGTTTGTTTTTTTTTAATATAATTGTTGTTTCTTTGGTTAATTTTTTAATTTAACTGGTATTATAATTGCTAAATAAAATATATAGATTAAAATTCATTTAAGTGAGAAATTTATTATACTTTAAGAGAAATCATGTTTTTAAGGTGTTTTTAAAGACCAAAGAAAATGTATATAATTTGAAAGGATTTAAAATATTTTAATTATAATAAGTGTTTTTTATTACAATGGATTTACAAAGAAATATAACATAAAAGTATTTTAATTATTTTAATTAATGTAGACATTGAAACATTGAAAATTTTATTGTTAAACATGGAAGAAATTATAAGTATCTCTAAGTACAACAAAAATGATTTTATATGGGAAATGATATGTTTTATTGATAATCTATTTTGAAATATGACTTTTTCATATCTCATATACTATATCATGGAAAATTTCTTTTAACACAATAATATAAATTAATCATAATTTAAGAATTATCATTATACAAACATCGTAAACTTAAATCACGATTTTCATAAATCATGATTATCATTATCAATACAATCATATTATAACAAGTGCTATATAGTAACGAGTACATGCAGCAAAGTTTAAATATAGGCAAATTAGGATAAAAATAGTGAAAGTCTAGAATCTAATCAATTTATGTTTAGTAAATTGAGGTATCTTGTTAATTTAATTCTGCATTATGGAGGTAGAGAATCCAATCCTACCTAGCAAACATAATAATGTCTTATTGTAGTGCTAATGTTTTTGTCGAAAAGATTGTCAAGATGTTTTTACATTTTTTGTGTAAAGTATAGATAGATATAATTTAAAGGGTAGTTGTTATTGTGAGATATACCTATGAAAGATAAGTGGAATATATTCCTGTTGTGGCCAGCAACACCCCCCCCCCCCTTAGTTCATTTAAGTGTTGACCAAAATACTAAATGAATGGGGACCCTTAGTTAATTTTTAGGAAAAGCAAGAATTTCTTTTCTTCAAAATAAGGTTACCATCATATGCTTAGGTAAAGCCTCTTGAATATTTTAAACCTAAGTCTATGATAAGGAGAAAATCTTTAAAGTCGCGTTGCAAAAAGATAGGAAATACCTTCATTTCTCTTTAAAAAGTGGTATGTGCAAGATCCTCGTGTTAAGAATAACATCGCATCGCAGCAAAGTAATACCCATAAAGAAAAACTTAAAGATTCACCGATCTGCGATAACGCCGATCGCAAGATCGCATATCGCAGAAATGAGCCGGCAAGATTTGGCAAACATCAAACTTCTGCGATCTGCGATGTTGCGATCGCTGCGATGCTACATCCTTGTGATTTGCGATGGTATGATTTGCGATGATGCGATTTGCGATCGCGCGATATGCGAGGTTACGTAAGCAAATCATAAATCACTTCATTACGAATCCTTCGGGCACGCCATTCAAAGAAAATCCACTTACCATAATCTGACTCGAAATCATGCGCTTTTAATGATAGTAAATGAATTAGTTGTCAGTTATTAAATGGATTAAAGACGCGTGCCTTGGTAGAAATTTACTTCACGTAAGGTGGCATATTTGATTCATCTGCTGCATTTAAAACTCTCCCATCACCTTTCTGGATCAGTCATTTCCATTTCACTCGTAATATGCAGGAACGAAGAGCTAAGACAATTCATACACAAACGCAGAGAGAAATGGGAAAGAAAAATAAAACTCAAAGCTCCGAAGCAAAGGAAAAGACAAAGGAGATGGCACCTTTGTATACAGACACAGCCTGTAACAAAGACGCAGGAATATCAACATGGGAAAGCATGTACAGGCTGCTAGAAGAGGAAAATCCTAGAATAATGAAGGTTGCTGCTGATGCGGGCTCACACCGCCCTTCTGAGGCGTCCTTAGAGGACCTAGCATGTTCATTTCTTCACAGAATAGCGGCAAGACCAAAAATCTAACCATATACGGATATGATCAAGTGGATACTGGATGATGCGGACATGAACAACAGACAATTCAAAGTTCAAGGACACGGGCTCATCGGATCGTTTGCTGCCCAAGATTTGAAGCTTATGTATCATCTTCCTGAACCGCAAGCGACCTATAACGCACAATTCGTGAAGAAGTTCGCGGCGGAGAACCCAGATCTATCAGACACCACCAAAGAATGGTCTAGAAAAGAGGAGCCACTCAAAAGGGATAAAAACGGTATGTACAGCACTGGTTCCCTCACCTCTCCATATTGTTTTGCTGCGGCCATGCTCTGTAGGTTATTTGGGATGCCGAATATCAACAAGTTTTCGTCTGAATGGCTACCATTAATTGATGCTGCCACAAACGCCGACATTATAGATTGGGCCAAAATCCTTTCTGATAATCTATACACGGCTGTTATCAATTACCGGTCTAAAAGATCCTTATCTCAAAGGGTCTATCCTCCTTTTTATCTGTCTGCATATGTTATGGATTCTGTTTGTCTTGTGTCTAAATTCCCTACTATGGGTTGGAAATGGACTACCCAAGACCCATTGCCCATCCATGTTTATCATAAAGTATTATGGGATTCTCAGTTTTCCCCTCACTTCTACCAGATTTGCCACGGGCTTATTTTGCCCCTATATAGAATAATGTATGATAAAGACCCCCCGAGGTGCTCTCCCAAGGCACAAATTGACATCATCCCCATCGCGAGATGGTTCGGGGAGGAATGGTTTACTTACATTAAATTTTTTGGAAGCACTGTACCTCCACATGTCCTACCCCTATATATCCCTGATAAACTTTTGGCTCGGGAAATTGCTTATCAAACCTGTTCAGAAGGCAGCCTGACCAAAGACCTAAAGGACAAGAAGAAGGCCATATGGCCTCAATTTCCTGTAGCTTGTGGGGCCTTCTCATTGTTCGATGTAGGACACGCTTTCGGCGAAGTGGAGAATGTGACGTGTCTTCAATTATTTAAATTCCCGGCAAGGCCATTTGACCCAAATGATGTTGCCCAAGAGTTCACAACGAACGTCAAAATAAGAGTGTTCTCTGGGAAGAAAGATTTGTTTGATGATCTGTTTCAGAATAGAAGTTTGCTCCAAGAAATTTTGCAGGAAGCTCGGTCAAGGTTGTCTCCAGATGACCTCCAAAGATTCTTGTTATACAGAGAAAGAAGGCTCGCCAGTATTCCTCTAGAGAAGTTGCGACTGCCTGCTAGAGAACCGACTCCGAGCATTAGCCTCAGCGAAAACTCTAGCACTTCCAGGTCTAAGTCCAACGTCGCGCAAGGAGTACCTGAGCATCCTAAAGAGTCTAGATACGACCAAGGAAAAAACGAAGAAACAACTAAAGATACAGCTCAGTCAAGGGCAATGTCTCAACAGCAAGTTATCACCTCCCCACCAAGAGATGTCCCCCCTCCTGTCATCGAAGAACCACTCGTCACAAAAGAGTTGGACAGAGAATGGGAAACCTTCAATGAATTGATCAATCTTGAAGGGAAAGCCCCGAAGACACCTGTGAACAATACACAGGTAGTGCAAGAAGTGGTTTCGACCATAGTCAGCAGTGTCACAGAAGTAGAACACGTTCCTATCACTCCACCTTCTGAGCTTCTACTTAATGTAGAAGAAATTCCCCCACTGGATGTATTCTATAGTCCCCAACACAAAGCAGTTGTAAGGAGACAGAGGAAGAAAAGAAAACTGCAAAATACACTGTCACAAGATGCTGAACATTTGGACGTCTTATGGAAAGACCCCAATAATAACCCGACTGAAAATCTCATGAAGTTGTCTCAGATCGCAGGAGCATATGCTTCTGCAACTATTGATAAGGCATCGGAAGTTCGGCAACTATTGAAAGAACAAGAAGACCAGATACAGCTGCTACAACAATAGTTGCAACAAGCCAATGCTAACATTGAAGCTTCCAGACAACTCGAGAAACTGCAGGAAGACTTTCAACAGATGCAGATAGGCTATCAAAGAAGTCTCGACGAGAAAGGAAAACAATTGCAGACTTTACAAGAAATGCATAAAGATGAGCCTAAGCTGGCAGAATTTATTTCAGAATCTATTGGCTTGAATGAGCAACTACTGCAGCAACAGGAAGAGTTGGGACGTAAAATATCACAGTGGAGTCACTATTGCGAGCTGAGCGATAAAATCACCAATCAAGTGGTGGACTTGCGGAGTGACTATGATCAGAGTGACAAAAGGGTGACAGAATATTTGACTTGGCAGGATGATGATGAAGGGAAAAGAGCAGGTGCACCTAGGATAAACGAAAATCATAAAGAATTTCTCTTTAATAAATGGGACGATCAAATCAGGCAGGCGGAGCGAGCAGCAGAGACAGTGGCAACACAGGCAAGCATTCTTATCGACTGTGTAAATGAGAATTTACACAGGGCCAATTTAATTGCAGAGACCACCCCGGGGTACCTACCAAATAAGTTACAACTGGAAACAGAATGGAGGCAGAAAGCGCAGGCAAAGGGGAGAGCAATCCAAGCATTAGCCAGGTTGAATTGGGAATGTTACTGGACGTACTTGGTCAAGCCGCACAACCAATGGATGACGGTGAAATGCATCACAAACGCGGCCGAAAAAGTAGCGCCAGCTCTCGTAGATGCCGTTTTCGCAGCCCAGCTCAGCGCAAAAATCAGTCAGCCGACTCTCCTCAAGCCCATGCTGAACACTTGCAACTTTAAGGACCAAGTTCATAAGTAACCTTATTTAGAATGTTGTTTTTTCTTTTCAATTAGATTAGAAAAAGGACGATCGTTTGAAAACCGCATCATAAATTTTGTAATAATACTATTATTAGAATTAGGAAGTAGTATTTTAACCCTTCTCATTGCATTTGGAGAGGGGTCTAGAAATTTATCAAAAACTTGTCCTCGGAACATGCACTTCTGCACCCTCAGAGGAGGTTTTGATGAATGGATGGATCGAGATTTATCAATGTTTGCATTTAATGTCTGCTACTGATGTTGCACTTTTGTACTCTTAGTAGATGTTAGAACAAGTAGAGATAAATCGTTATTGCTTGAAGTTTACGGGTAGGATTAGTCATAAATGGTACTTTTATCTCTTGACCGATTTCTGCTTATATTCTTAAAGTGATATGCAGTTTTCAGTTGTTTATATGTTAATGCATGAATGTGTGGGTTATCATTTGGCACTTCTGTACGGTGGAGTCATTTATTTGTGCTTGATATATGAATAACTTATTATGCGATATGCTGTTCACAACTGTTTTTCTTAACTTCTTATGCAGAATGGTTTACCTTAAATTGATTTCTATTCTTATGATAGCTAAATGATCTTTATTACCAGTTATTGTTCGAAATCTCTTTAGATCGCATGATAGAAGAAATACACCCCGGGTTAGCGTAGATTAGATGTGTTGTTTCTTATTAGGTTACAATAGCATAGAGTTAGTTTAGAAGTTTGAATTAAATTAGCTTAAAATACTCCTAGATCAGCATCATCCAACTCTACACACACACACACCCCTTAGATTGGGAAACTGGTCCCATTATCCCCAGTCAGACCCGCTATACCAAACGGATAAGGAGCTGCCAACCAAGGTCCGGACCGGGTGGGTATCCCCCTTGTTGTCGACCCGATTTTCGGGGCCTCAACATATTTGGCGCTAGAAGGAGGGCCTGAACATAGTGTCTGTTGGAATGTTTTCCAATTGTAAAATTTGAATCAGGATGGCTGCTCATAAAATTCCTATTTGGAGTTGCATCCATGTTCCTACCTCTTCCAACACTCCACCAGAAGTGGTAAGACTCTTGTCTCAGGTAAAATTCAACGGTAAGAATAATTCTTCTGCTTTTAATCATGCTCTTCAGTTTATTCAAAAAGTTTCAAGTTCTGATATTCAGAGAATTGATGAAGGCGTTTTGTGCAGGATTTTTACTCTTACATTCACAGCGGAAGCTAGAAAATGGTGCAGAACCCTCCCAGTTGCATCAATTCACAGCTGGGACCAATTCGTCAAGACTTTCATTTTTGAATTTGATTATTATGACTATGACCAGGTATATGATGAAATTGATTACCTACGGAAACAAGATGAATCTGTAAAAGATTTTAATATGCGATTTCATCTTAATTGTCTAAAGTACGATCTTGAAAGTGAACTCACGGATGAAGAATCTTCAGATTATACTGAGTATTCCCTACCTCCTATGTCTGATCAAGCAGAAATTAGTTCAACCTTTGTTTCATTTTCTTCTAATGTGAATGAGGATTCCAAGTTGAATACACAAATCAGCCATGATGAAGAAAATCTACAAAGCCTAGGAGTCATGCATGCTCTAATGCAAGAAGACAAAAGCGAGAATGCTGGAGGAAAGCCTACCTTGGAACCAGGAGATGACTTTGATACAAGGTCAGATAATATCATTGCAAATCAACAAATGCAGATGCCAAGGTTAGAACAGCAAACTATTTCTCTTTCAAAAAATATCAGTACACAAAGGTATGATCTAAAGCCCGATGTCTATGATGAATCTGATGAACAAAGTTTTTTCCATGATGTTTTCAAATGCATTGTTCCAGATTCGCATTTTTCTCTTTATCCCGATGTTTTTAGTGATGATAATTTCTCCCCTCTCAATATTAAAGATATCTCAAAAAACACAGAGGGTTATTCAAACAAGCCATCATTAGGTTTTCAAGATAAAGAGACAGCTATAGAACATCCTTTGACTAATTTCAAACAAGAGCCACTTGACCTCCCTTGTCTGAAAATATATAATGAAAAAGAGAAATCTAGGGAAACCTGTAAAATCATTTACGATAGTTACTTTGACAACGATGATGTTGTTGAGTTATCCCAAGTAACTCAACTGAGTTCAGATAATGAGAAATATCCTAATTCAGAAATCATATCAGTCAACCCTCATTTCAAAGTAAAAGATCATTTGCATGATTTTACTATCCAAGACAATGCCCCGATCTATGATTCATATCATGAGGAAACCTCCATGCCTGTTCACGATCATAACTTATCTTCTGATTCACAAGACCTGGCCAGTTCTTGTGAGAAGCAAGATGTTACAAATAAATCCCAGTTGTGCTGTAACACTATTTGTACAAATAGTCATTCCTTTCTTTCTCACTTGCACTCATTTTGTACAAAATCGGATTTCGTTTTAAATTTTCAGACTTTTGATAGATTATTGTGGCACGTTGAGCATCTTATCAAAGAACATTCGAAATATGTGCCACCATTTTGGAAAGCTAAACTGTGTCACCCAAGTATAGAACTTTCTCAATTCCAAGACCAATCGATATCAGATTTTCTTAAGAAACTTCTTTGGCATCCAAAACACCATCAACCAAGGAAAGAACCTTCCGAAACTTGTTGGCAATTCGCGCCAACTGATAAGATTCTTTTTAGTAATTTCCATCTATTTTGCACCGATTTATTTAGCGATTTATATATGGAAACTTTCATTTCGAACGAAATCGCTAAAAGCTCAGCTTTAACAAACAGTAGGTTACAAGCTATTGAAACTAAAAAATCATATTCACAACCTGGCTTGTTATCCTTCCTATTACGAGATCATCAGTCCCTAACAGAAATTCATCCTAATTTTTATGATCCAATAGGTATCCAGTTGGAAAGAAGTTTTCATGAGAAAGGAAGATCAGACAGAATTCCAACTGAGGTTACATATTCTTATTCCACACCCAACATTAACAGTCCAAGGAAAATTTGGTTCTTAACACTGATGTTTGGAAGTTACAAACGGCTAGGAATAAAAATGAAGAGATGGTTCCATTGGAAATATCATTTCACCTAGCTAATTTTCTGTATATAGTTAGAATAGGAGTAGGAGTAATTTAGCTAGGTTGTTAGTTTTACTTTTAATAATTGGTAGGCAAAATAAGAAAAGAAATTATACCTATTCTGTACATAACCCTAGAAAATGTCTACCTCTCATAAAAGTTAAATATTTTTCTCCATAATAAAATTTGCTATGGTTAACAACATTTGACATTTGCTAAAGACACCTTTTCTCTATCAAAGATTTTGAACTTTTGCTTCTATGAACAGCAAATCTTTTGGAAACTTGATCTTTATTATCAATAGAACTTTAACCCAGATATGATGCTAGTTTCAACTCCAAGAAATTTGAAGAAAGCTATCTTTGTGAAGAAATTGTTTTAGGTCAGTACAATGAAAGGTATCAATAATGAAATAAAGATTCTCTGTAGAAACAGCCATAACCAAACAACTCTATCATTGTCGTCCAGAACTTTCTTAAGGAAAGAAAATTTGACTTCCTCCCTGCTAAAGGAAATCGCAGCATTCAGAGGAGCAATCCCAAAAAGACACTATATCTCAAAGAATAAGAGGTCTCATTACGAGCCGGCTTATCATGATCACAGATATTATAACTTGCTGACATTGCCAATACTGTCCACCAAAACAGGGCAACGACTCAAGATTGTTGCAATCAAAAGACAAGGGGTCTCATCACGAGCCAGCTTGTTCAGCAAAAGTATAAATCAAGTGAATGACTGTGTCATAATTTGGCCACCAAACCAAGACATTGTTCTTTAGAGAATAAAAAAAAGGAAAAAAGGAAAAAGTGTCATGGATTTTTCTTTGAAAAGTTGTAAATAGCCTTAGGCAGGATAAAGGATCATTACTGGGTAATAGGTAACCCTGTCGAGGCTATGGACGCCTGCTGGCAGCAGAGGCTCTACCTGCGACAAAGGAGCATATTTAAAAGGTTGCTACATAGGGAAGACTTTATTTTATGTTTTACAAGACCAAGTAATCACTGATTTAAATGCAAGGACAAACTGAGGATGCAAGCAATTAAAATAGAAAGAGGTTGAAACAAAACATCATTGACAGTTTGAAGTATGATATGCTTTATCTTTTTATAATAAAGTTTAAGTTTTCTGAGAAATTTTTTTTCAGGAGTTTGAAAACGTCAATAGAAGATCAGAGATAACTGGTTCTCCCAAGTGAATCGCCAATTGTTGTGGCCAGCAACACCCCCCCCTTAGTTCATTTAAGTGTTGACCAAAATACTAAATGAATGGGGACCCTTAGTTAATTTTTAGGAAAAGCAAGAATTTCTTTTCTTCAAAATAAGGTTACCATCATATGCTTAGGTAAAGCCTCTTGAATATTTTAAACCTAAGTCTATGATAAGGAGAAAATCATTAAAGTCATGTTGCAAAAAGATAGGAAATACCTTCATTTCTCTTTAAAAAGCGGTATGCGCAAGATCCTCGTGTTAAGAATAACATCGCATCGCAGCAAAGTAATACCCATAAAGAAAAACTTAAAGATTCATCGATCTGCGATAACGCCGATCGCAAGATCGCATATCGCAGAAATGAGCCGGCAAGATTTGGCAAACATCAAACTTCTGCGATCTGCGATGTTGCGATCGTTGCGATGCTACATCCTTGCGATTTGCGATGGTATGATTTTCGATGATGCGATTTGCGATCGCGCGATATGCGAGGTTACGTAAGCAAATCATAAATCACTTCATTATGAATCCTTCGGGTACGCCATTCAAAGAAAAGCCACTTACCATAATTTGACTCGAAATCATGCACTTTTAATGATAGTAAATGAATTAGTTGTTAGTTATTAAATGGTTAAAGACGCATGCCTTGGTAGAAATTTACTTCACGTAAGGTGGCATATTTGATTCATCTGCTGCATTTAAAACTCTCCCATCACCTTTCTGGATCAGTCATTTCCATTTCACTCGTAATCTGCAGGAACGAAGAGCTAAGACAATTCATACACAAATGCAGAGAGAAATGGGAAAGAAAAATAAAGCTCAAAGCTCCGAAGCAAAGGAAAAGATGAAGGAGATGGCGCCTTTGTATACAGACACAGCCTGTAACAAAGACACGAGAATATCAACATGGGAAAGCATGTACAGGCTGCTAGAAGAGGAAACTCCTAGAATAATGAAGGTTGCTGCTGACGCGGGCTCACACCGCTCTTCTGAGGCGTCCTTAGAGGACCTAGCATGTTCATTTCTTCACAGAATAGCGGCAAGACCAAAAATCCTACCATATACGGATATGATCAAGTGGATATTGGATGATGCGGACATGAACAACAGACAATTCAAAGTTCAAGGACACAAGCTCATCGGATCGTTTGCTGCCCAAGATTTGAAGCTTATGTATCATCTTCCTGAATCGCAAGCGACCTATAACGCACAATTCGTGAAGAAGTTCGCGGCGGAGAACCCAGATCTATCAGACACCACCAAAGAATGGTCTAGAAAAGAGGAGCCACTCAAAAGGGATAAAAACGGTATGTACAGCATTGGTTCCCTCAACTCTCCATATTGTTTTGTTGCGGCCATTCTCTGTAGGTTATTTTGGATGCCGGATATCAACAAGTTTTCGTCTGAATGGCTACCATTAATTGATGCTGCCACAAACGCCGACATTATAGATTGGGCCAAAATCCTTTCTGATAATATATACACGGCTGTTATCAATTACCGGTCTAAAAGATCCTTGTCTCAAAGGGTCTATCCTCCTTTTTATCTGTCTGCATATGTTATGGATTCTGTTTGTCTTGTGTCTAAATTCCCTACTATGGGTTGGAAATGGACTACCCAAGACCCATTTCCCATCCATGTTTATTATAAAGTATTATGGGATTCTCAGTTTGCCCCTCACTTCTACCAGATTTTCCACGGGCTTATTTTTCCCCTATATAGAATAATGTATGATAAAGACCTCCCAAGGTGCTCTCCCGAGGCACAAATTGACATCATCCCCATCGCAAGATGGTTCGGGGAGGAATGGTTTACTTACATTAGAGTTTTTGGAAGCACTGTACCTCCACATGTCCTACCCTTATATATCCCCGATAAACTTTTGGCTCGGGAAATTGCTTATCAAACCTGTTTAGAAGGTGGCTTGACCAAAGACCTAAAGGACAAGAAGAAGGCCATATGGCCTCAATTTCCTGTAGCTTGTGGGGCCTTCTCATTGTTCGATGTAGGACATGCTTTCGGCGAAGTGGAGAATGTGACGTGTCTTCAATTACTTAAATTCCCAGCAAGGCCATTTGACCCAAATGATGTTGCCCAAGAGTTCACAATGAACGTCAAAATAAGAGTGTTCTCTAGGAAGAAAGATTTGTTTGATGATCTGTTTCAGAATAGAAGTTCGCTCCAAGAAATTTTGCAGGAAGCTCGGTCAAGGTTGTCTCTAGATTACCTCCAAAGATTCTTGTTATACAGAGAAAGAAGGCTCGCCAGTATTCCTCTAGAGAAGCTGCGACTGCCTGCTAGAGAACCGACTCCGAGCATTAGCCTCAGTGAAAACTCTAGCACTTCCAGATCTAAGTCCAACATCGTGCAAGGAGTACCTGAGCATCCTAAAGATTCTGGATATGACCAAGGAAAAATCGAAGAAACAACTAAAGATACAGCTCAGTCAAGTGTAATGTCTCAACAGCAAGTTATCACCTCCCCACCAAGAGATGTCCCCCCTCCTGTCATCGAAGCACCACTCGTCACAACAGAGCTAGACAGAGAATGGGAAACCTTCAATGAATTGATCAATCTTGAAGGGCAAGCCCCGAAGACACCTGTGAACAATACACAGGTAGTGCAAGAAGTGGTTTCGACCATAGTCAGCAGTGTCACAGAAGCAGAACACGTTCCTATCGCTCCACCTTCTGAGCTTCTACTTAATGTAGAAGAAATTCCCCCACTGGATGTATTCTATAGTCCCCAACACAAAGCAGTTGTAAGGAGACAGAGGAAGAAAAGAAAACTGGAAAATACATTGTCATAAGATGCTGAACATTTGGACGTCTTATGGAAAGACCCCAATAATAACCCGACTGAAAATCTCACGAAGCTATCTCAGATCGCAGGAGCATATGCTTCTGCAACTATTGATAAGGCATCGGAAGTTCAGCAACTATTGAAAGAACAAGAAGATCAGATACAGCTGCTACAACAACAGTTGCAACAAGCCAATGCTAACATTGAAGCTTCCAGACAGCTCGAGAAACTGCAGGAAGACTTTCAACAGATGCAGATAGGCTATCAAAGAAGTCTCGACGAGAAAGGAAAACAATTGCAGACTTTACAAGAAATGCATAAAGATGAGCCTAAGCTGGCAGAATTTATTTCAGAATCTATTGGCTTGAATGAGCAACTACTGCAGCAACAGGAAGAGTTGGGACGTAAAATATCACAATGGAGTCACTATTGCGAGCTGAGCGATAAAATCACTAATCAAGTGGTGGACTTGCGGAGTGACTATGATCAGAGTGACAAAAGGGTGACAGAATATTTGACTTGGCAGGATGATGATGAAGGGAAAAGAGCAGGTGCACCCAGGATAAATGAAAATCATAAAGAATTGCTCTTTAATAAATGGGATGATCAAATTAGGCAGGCGGAGCGAGCAGCAGAGACAACGGCAACACAGGCAAGCATTCTTATCGACTTTGTAAATGAGAATTTACACAGGGCCAATTTAATTGCAGAGACCACCCCGGGGTACCTACCAAATAAGTTACAACTGGAAACAGAATGGAGGCAGAAAGCGCAGGCAAAGGGGAGAGCAATCCAAGCATTAGCCAGGTTGAATTGGGAATGTTACTGGACGTGCTTGGTCAACCCGCAAAACCAATGGATGACGGTGAAATGCATCACAAACACGGCCGAAAATGTAGCGCCAGCTCTCGTAGATGCCGTTTTCGCAGCCCAGCTCAGCGCAGAAATCAGTTAGCCAACTCTCCTCAAGCCCATGTTGAACACTTGCAACTTTAAAGACCAAGTTCATAAGTAACCTTATTTAGAATGTTGTTTTTTCTTTTCAATTAGATTAGAAAAAGGACGGTCATTTGAAAACTGCATCCTAAATTTTGTAATAATACTATTATTAGAATTAGGAAGTAGTATTTTAACCCTTCTCATTGCATTTGGAGAGGGGTCCAGAAATTTGTCAAAAACTTGTCCTCGGAACATGCACTTCTGCACCCTCAGAGGAGGTTTTGATGAATGGATGGATCGAGATTTATCAATGTTTGCATTTAATGTCTGCTACTGATGTTGCACTTTTGTACTCTTAGTAGATGTTAGAACAAGTAGAGATAAATCGTTATTGCTTGAAGTTTACGGGTAGGATTAGTCATAAATGGTACTTTTATCTCTTGATCGATTTCTGCTTATATTCTTAAAGTGATATGCAGTTTTCAGTTGTTTATATGTTAATGCATGAATGTGTGGGTTATCATTTGGCACTTCTGTATGGTGGAGTCATTTATTTGTGCTTGATATATGAATAACTTATTATGCGATATGTTGTTCACAACTGTTTTTCTTAACTTCTTATGCAGAATGGTTTATCTTAAATTGATTTCTATTCTTATGATAGCTGAATGATCTTTATTACCAGTTATTGTTCGAAATCTCTTTAGATCGCATGATAGAAGAAATACACCCCAGGTTAGCGTAGATTAGATGTGTTGTTTCTTATTAGATTACAATAGCATAGAGGTAGTTTAGAAGTTTGAATTAAATTAGCTTAAAATACTCCTAGATCAGCATCATCCAAATCTACACACACACACACCCCTTAGATTGGGAAACTGGTCCCATTATCCCCAGTCGGACCCGCTATACCAAACGGATAAGGAGCTGCCAACCAAGGTCCGGACCGGGTGGGTATCCCCCTTGTTGTCGACCCGATTTTCGGGGCCTCAACAATTCCTTAAAAATATTATAAATACAAAAAATGGAGTTGCTTTATTTACTTCGTTATTTGTTGTTTGAATTGATAACCAATTTAATTTATTATTAATACTTTTTATTGATATTAAGTAAAATTATATATATTTTACTATAATTTAGTTAATTTGTTAAAATCAATTTTTCAAGTGTTTAACTATTTTAATATATATTTAAAAATGTATCCTTTCAATCAATTTTAACTTAATTATTAATGAGTTTATCACATTGTATTTGTTTACTAATAAAGTTATTCAAATCCACTATTAAAACTTGCGATATTTTAAGTGACCATATTTATTAATTTTGAACTTATTAATTAACAATATTTATTATAGAAGTATTTTAAATATTAAAAAATAATTAATTTACATTTTAATTAATTAATTGTTGATAAAAGTTCATTTTGTTATTATATGAAAGTGAAATTTGATTGTCTACTAAGGGGCAAAGACTTGCATAAATAATTTGGTGGTGAGTAATAAATAAAAACTCCATCCATTTACCTTTTTACTCCTATAATGGTGGAAAGAATAACTCCTCTTAAGTGTAATTATTTACATCTTGTTCCAATCCATTTTCAAGAATTTTAATTTTTTGTGGTTTCTTATGAAGCTTAAAAATGAAAAATCTAAAAGTATTTACAAATCACGACACAAATATTGCAATTGCATCCAAAAATTATGGGAAAAAAAATATGAGGCAATTATCCACATGACATTGGGTTGTGCAAAAACTGTAAGAACAATCATTACAAAATAAGACTTGAACCAATCGTATTGAAGATAAATAAATTTTAATTTTAATAAAAATTAGTAAAATTCAATCCATAATGTTAAACTATGGAGAAGCTGAATTTTTTTTTGGTCAAAAACAAATAATACCTCATCAAAAGAAAAATGGAATCTAATACCATGCCTACAGTGGAATCTAATACCATCTAATACCATGCCTACAGTGGAATCTAATACCATCTAATACCATGCCTACAATGGAATCTAATACCATGCCTACAGTAAGTGTAATGAACAATAATAAAATAATATATTCAATTTGAGAAAAAAAATATTATTATTGTATTTCTAATTATCTTGTTATACACCTTAAGTGGATCTAATGGTTAAGAGGATGTGGTTCTTCCTAAAAAGTCACATGTTCAAATCTAAAGTGGGTCAACTTTAGAAGTTAAGTTGTTGTGTGTAGATCGTCCCTTATTCCATAGAAATTCCTACCACAATATTTAATAGGGGGTGTGTGGCATGGCTAGCCCACCCTAGGCTTTCCATAATTTATGTTGGGCCTGGATTATTGCCTTGGCTATTTAGTAGTGTTGGGCATGTGCTTAGAGGAACGTTTATAGAACCATGGTATGACCCTCATCCTTTACATGAGACTAGGTCAATGACCTCTAGAATTGAAGTGGAAATGACCTCACTTTATATGAAATCTCATTTGACCTCCAACTCCAAAAGGAATAGCTTCTCTCATGGGATGTTAGATTTAGGACCAAAGCTAGGACAAGACGCTGCAACCACCTTCTAGTCAATGTCTGAGATTTTGTTGGCTCCAACAAAGAAAATATTGATAGTGTGTTATAGGCTTATCTCTATATTCATAATTTCTATTAGTATGGCTCTGAGTTTTTATGGTATAAGTTTGGTGATTTCCTTTTAAATTTATCGATGTTTTAATGTGACCTTCTCTTTGGTGCTTCCTGGCATGAGTTGGTCCCTTCATGGAGGTGTTTTTATATGCATTTGGTGTATTATCCTTTCTATTCTTTTTGGCTTGGCTCGCCTCAAATCCTTTGTACATCTTGGCTTTTCTTTTGTTTTGGCTCATTTTGGTTTCAATATACTCAGTATAGGCTTATAATAGGACAATTTTCTTCCTCGCTTTTTTCCCTATTAGTGTAAAATGGCCCATAAACATATGTGTGCTTGCAGGGGTATAAGGGGTAGACATCTGCATGCATGGTCATGCGCATAGGCCCATGCCTAGAAAAATGCTACCATCTTTCACCTTGCTACTGCAGCTTGAAACCCTCACCACAAATGACCATCAAGCATAATTTGACTCCGAGAACCTAGAGGAAGTGGCTTATTGGATTCATAACGCTCGTCATGCCAAGAGAAGATAAATCTAGTATCTAAACTCCATTGCCCTCCATTAGAAGATGAAAACTCTTTTGGGAAAAGTATAGAAAGAGAACCACATGAATCATAACGACATAATCTCTTCGTTCAATGAGATTAAGTAGGCGCAATGACATCAATGCTCATGTTTCGCTAGGCTAGATGCTTGACCAACTCATCTGGAAATTCATATTGAATATGAGCTCAATCCTTTTTTTCCTACTAGTACTAAAGTTGAGGACCCTAATCCAGTCACCTCTTTAGATTCTTGATCACATAATATGTATTTCATTAACTATTTTTCTTATGTATCTAAATTAATCTTTGATGGTTATATTTTTAGTAGAGAATTTATTTTGATACTTGCTATTAAATTATCGGTCAACATATATGGTTTCCCTTGTGGTAGATTGAGAATGATAATTGTATGAACTGTGTTGATTGGGATGATGTATTTTGAAATTTTGAGGTAATGCAAAATTAACTTATATTTCCATCCCACTCCATCTCTGACCACCTCATCTTCTCTCTACATCCCTCTTCCTCTCCCTACCCACTTCCCTCTTCCCCCTTTTGATTCACCCTTCCTCCATTCTCTCTCTCTTCCTCTCCATCCACCATACCTCTCTCTCGCATTATCCCTCACTACCTCCTATTTGTCTCTTCCTCCCTCCCCTGCCTCTCCCCCCCACTCTCTCTCTCTCTCTCTCCCTCCACTTTCCTTCCTCCCTCATTACTTCTCCCCCTCTCCATGCTTCCCTCCCTCTCTCTCTCTCACTCCCCCTCCATTAGTCCTCCTTGTCCCTCTCTCTCTCTCACTCTCCCTCCATTAGTCCTCCTTGTCCCTCTCTCCCTCCCACCCTCTCCCTCTCTCCATATCTCTCCCTCCCACCCTCTCCCTCCCACCCTCTCCCTCTCTCAATATCTCTCCCTCCCACCCTCTCCCTCTCTCCATATATCTCCCTCCCCATCCTCCCTCATTTGATCTCTATCCCTCTCTTCCCCTCCTCTCCATTGCTCCCTTGATCCTCCTCCCTCCCCCTCTCCAATTCTCTCTCTCAATAACTCCCCCCTTTCTCCATCTCCCTCTCTCCCCTTCCCCTTTGACATCCCTCTCTCTTTGTATCTCTCTCTATTCTCCCCTCTAATCTACCCCATCTCTCTCTCTTTCTTTATCCCTCTGTTCCCCACCTTCAAGCCTCCATTGCTTTCTCCCTCTCTACCATGTTTTCCTTCTCACTCCCCCTCCATTGTTCTCCCTCTCTCTCTCTCATATATATTTATATCCCTCTGTCCCTCCCTTCCATTCCTCCTACTCCCCTCTCTCTTTCATGCTTCTTGCCCTTCTCTCTCTCTCTCTCTCTCTCTCTCTCTCACACACACCCCTTCTCCCTCTCTCTCTCCCCTCTCCCCCTCTCCCTATGCATATTCATCCCTCTTCTTGCCTCCCCCTCTCACTTCCCCTCACTCTTTGTCTCCCTCCATCCCCCCATCTCTCTCTCTCTCTCTCTCTCTCTCTCTCTCTCTCTCTCTCTCCATCATTCTCTATCATTCTCACCCTTTCCCTCTCCTTGTCACTCTACCTCACTCTCCCTCCCTCTCTCCATCCCCATATTCATCCTCCTCCTCCTCCTCTCACTCTCTCTCTCACTCTACCTCTCTCTTCCTCTACTCCCCCATCTCTCTGTCCCTCTAACCCCATCCCTCTCTCTCTCCCTCTCCCTCCCCCTGCCTCCCTTGATTGTTAAAAATCTCCCCCCTTTCTCCCTCTCTCCCCCCCTTCCTCCCACTATTTCTCCCCCCCCCCCCCTCTCCTTCCCTTTCTATCTCTCTCCCTACCTCCCTCTCTCCATATCTAAATCGTTCTCCAACTTTCTCACCCTATCCCTCTCCCTCTTCCTTTACTTCTCTCTCCCTCTCTCCCTCCCTCCCCGTGTTCATCCTCCTCCTCTCTCTCCCACTCTACCCCTCTCTCCCTTTAGTTATCCACCCCCCTTTCTCTCTACCCCCATCCTTGTCTCACTTACTCCCATACTCCCTCCCCCTCGCTCTCTCTCCCCCTCTCCCTATCTCTCTCCCTCTCACTCCCTCCCTGTATTTCTCCTACTCTCCCCCTTTTCTCTCTACCTCACTCCCCCTCTCTCTCTCATTTTCCCTCGCTCCCTCCCTCCCCATACCCCACACTCTATCTTCCTAACTCCCTCTCTCCCCACCCCTCTCACCCTCACTATCTCTCTCTCTCTCTCTCTCTCTCTCTCTCTTCACCTTCCTCTCCATCCATCCCACCTCTCTCTCCATCCCTCCCTTTCTTGCTTTGTATATTCTACCACTCTCCCTCCCCCCTCTCTCTCTCTCTCTTCGTCTCCCTATCCCCTTCAATATCCCTCTCTATCCCCCTCTGTCCCCCTCTGTCCCTCCTTGACTCTCTATCTCCCCACTCTATCTTTCCTCCCTAGTCCCCCATCTCTCTCTTGTTCCCTCCCACCCAGTCTCTCTCTCCCTCTCCCTCCACTTTCCTCCTTCTCTCTCTCTCCCACCCTCCCCTCTCTCTCTTTATCCATTTATCCATACCCCTTGTTCCTCTCTCTCTCTCTCTCTCTCTCTCTCTCTTCCCCCCCACCCTTCACTCCCTATCCCTCACTCTCTCTTCCCTTCTATATGCCCCTCTTCCCACTCTCTCTCTTTCTCCCCCTTCCCCCCTTTCTCCCCCTCTCAATGTCTCTCTCTCTCTCTCTCCCACCCTTTCACTCTCTCCTCCCTCTCCTTCTCTCTCCCACTAGTTCTCCCTTTCTCTCTCATCTCTCCCTCTCTCTCTCTCTTTCCCATTTGACTCTCCCTCCAACCATTATTTTTCTCTCCCTCTCCCTCTCCCTCCACAACCCTCTCTCCCTCCCCTATACTCTCTTTCTCCCTTTGTTTCCCTCTTTCTCTCTCTCCCTCCCTTTGTCTCCGCCAAAAACTACTCCCTCTCTCTCTCTCTTTCCCTCCCTCGTTCCCTCTCTCTCTTTCCCTCCCTCCTTCCCTCTTTCTCTCTCTTCCTCTCTTCCTCCCCTGCTCCCTCCCTCCCCATCTCTCTCTCCCCCTATTTCTCTCCCTCATCCCTCCCTCTCCTTATCCCTTTCTCTAATATCTATAGTGGCTCATTGCAAAGTCATCCCTTGTGACTTATGTATAGTCAAGCCCCAAGCCATTCTTAATGACATTTTTCTAAGGTTCCCTCTTACAATAGGTGTTATTGGCACAACATTAGGACAATCATTATCAAATGGAGGACCAATGTACTTCTCGAAAATAACTTAATCAAACTGTGGAATTTGAGGCGGGTGTGTACCACGTGAATAAAAGATATCTTCTACACACCCAACAACACCATTTACCAAATCAGCTTCTACACACAAATTACACGCAAGCATGACACATTGACCATGACACAATAAGACCTCACGATCCAACACATCATCATCACTATCAACAATACCCGATCTCCTAGCACATTCCGCAACACATTTATCAACTGGGAAATTCAAGGATTTGAGCATTTTGCGATTGTGAAAATTAATGGTATCATTTGTTGCAAACAAGTGTACTGAAGAATTAAATAAATCCCTATGTTGAGAATCAAAGCAGTTATCAACATGCATCATAAGAAGATCTCAATCATCCAAAAAATGCTCAACATTTCTTATATCAGTTAAAATTTTGCAAAAAGAGGCCTGCCTGGATCTCTCCTTATTGCCTGTAAATTTTATCCAATGTGACAACAAGGTTGAATCTTTCCCACAACACTTTCCCCATTTTTCTTCCTGCATAAAGGGGTTTATCCCTAACTAGAGGAAGTTGCCCAAGATCACCCACAAGAATCATCGACTTGCCACCAAATGGAGAATCCTTCTTTTCTGGAAAGGCCTCCCGCAAACGAGAATCTATTTGCAGAAACAACCTAGGCCCAAGAAATCTCATTTCATCAATTAAAATATTACGAATGTGCCTCATTTCTTCTTGGAAATTTGATAGAGATTGACCATTAAGTGGTTGCATATATTTAATAGGTATTTTCAAAGCAGAGTGTATTGTTTTCCCATGTATATTAAAAGCGGCCAAACTAGTTGGAGCAAGAAATAATTGAGGGATAACATATTAATGATTTTGCCCCTTTTTTGGTTCATTTAACAAATTCAATGTAAAATATTTTTCTTGGAAGGATCATATACATTACACAAGGATTACTATTAAATAAATCAAATACAACTTTATGGTTAACCAATTACAATTTATCAATTCAAGAGCACCATTCACCAAGATTGAGATTGGAAATATATTGCCACTTCCTCTCTATAAATTGATCAAGACCTCATCATTAATTGGAATTATTTGTGTGGTTGACTAAACATTACTGGCGCACCAGTAAGCCTCCTTGTCTACTCCTTAGGTACTCTTCTTGCTCATGAACTCTCAAGCCATATTGGTGTTATAGGAGAGATGGATATTGTAGTAGTATGGAGGAGAGTTGCACAAGCCCAAGAGATTCTCACTCCACACAACCTCCATATGCACCAATCTCACAACAAAATTAAACGAAAAGAAAGTAGTCCTTAATGTGATTTAAATGAAAGATATGAAACTACGTAAAGGTAAGCTTCAACTCTTTCAACTAACAATAATAAAACATTGTTGGTTTCACTAATACACATGAAGAATAAAGAAAAACATATATATTATAAGTGATTCTCAATCGAGACATAATATGAAAGGACAAGAATCACTGTATCAATTTTGCTAAATAATGTTCTAATCATTTTTTATGAATCAAATCAATAAAAAAATAACCAGATTAAGATAACATGACAAAAACTAACACAACATATATATTAGCTTAATTTGCACAATGATGACATTCTCAAGAATCAGAGTTTTCATAATCAAATCACAAAGATCAGAATCAGTGAAGTGTCTAGATATATGTTATGCTCAAGACACAAGTCACTAGAGGATTTAAAAGATCTAATTCATGCACATTAAATTAAACTAACACTGATGAAAAGCAATGCATAAAGATAACTATGATCCAAGTCACTAAACTCATTTCACCTCCGCCAGTGGCCTTTCATCTACCCTCATAACTCTTGCGCTTCCTCTCTATTCTCTTATGTTCAATGAATTTTACATGCCTAATTCATCTGAGCATGGCTACTGGCATTATGATGAGAAATATTTACATTATAATAGCAGAGGAGACATAAGACTGTGGTTTGAAGCCCTAGAATCCTTGCAGTCAATGCTTCTATGAATCCATAAAGATTTGCATGAACTGTTGAACAATATTTTGGTGTTCATATCCTATATTGACTATCTATTCAACTTTTTGTGCATCTTCTATTAATGTTAACACAATGCCTTGGGCTGCTACATGAATCCAGATAGCTTATTTAATGAAACCCTAGTTATGTTGCCTATGTTGGAAACCCTAGATCCCACTATTCTTGTGAGGAAACTAGTTCAATCTACATGCGAGTAGTGAATTTTCTCCTATTCCTCCATCTTCAACTATTCCTCCCATTAAACGTGACATAAATTCCATACGCACATAATATAGGAAGCCTGTGGAAAATGCTCAGCGGTCATATTCTTATAACTTGCATATCCTCAATGGCATCATCACATAGAGTGTATGAGCCTCCAAAGCTCTGATTGCATTTGTTTCAATGAATTTTCTTCCAGCATCGGCTTATGAAAATAATCGATGTGCTTCTAATTATTGTGTTTAGATTCATGCCGAGGGCCCAACATACTTCCTTCTATGTGAATGGCTCGATTTTTTTTTTTTGTATCCTTCAAGTTGTCTTCACCTTCCAAATGATAATGTGCTTGAAGATAACTTGCGTTCATTTCTTGTTATGATCATTCATTGAACTCCTAAATACTGGACAACATTTCATTCTTTCAAAATATCTCTTATTGCCCACACATGGTGTTGTTGATTCTTCTGTGCGTTCTCATTTCTCATTCTTCATCACAAGATTTGGCTGCTACCAATGTTTCCTTCCTGTTATGCATATAGGATATCAAAATAATATGTGTCACTTTCCATTACCAATGACTTGTACTCTCGATTGATCCTCCCATACAGATCAATCTAAGTCAAATGTTTCTAAGAGTCCTTTTCCATTATCTGAAATACAACACTCTGCTAGTTGGATCCATATAAGAGGTTTTATGTAGTAGAGGTTGTATTCTTATTGAAAGAATTTAGGAGCTACATTTGGATTTCCACAAATAAAATTCAGCATACCATTTAAACATAACTTTTATAAAATTCTTCTAGTTACCTTTGAATGTGACCTCAATATCCCTTTAGTGTGTCTCATATGAACTATTGCTAACGCAATCTATACCTGATTATTGTTCTTAAAATGTGCACCTCACTTGAAATTACCTTCCATAGTTCACTAGGGTTCCATTAGAATCTTAGTGAACATTGACTACTTCAAATGCCTTTATCAAGTGCTTATATTAAACAATGTGCCCTTATAGTGCAATCTTTCTTGATATTCCAGTGGACCATGTGTCCCTCCGTTACCTAGTTTTCTTCATAGAATGATTGTCTGCATTTCATTAACACCCAAATGTATAGAATACCCATGGGTGCTTCAATAAATGTACCTATGGCATATCACGTGCATTCATGGCATAATAAACAAAACCCGTAATTTGACTACATATTGGAAAGTACCTCTAAAAATCATATTATTTAACCCACTACCAATACAAACCAAATACACCTTCCCAATTAAAAAACCCCTAATTTCACTAGATATTGCAGATATCTATTTTTTTCATTAGTATTTTTTATACCCCTTTCTATTTTTAACTTTGAGGTCCATTTTTTATACCTGCCAATATAAAAGCCTTTTACCCCCTATATATCCCCCAATATATTATTTCATTCTTTCCTCAATATATATCCCCCAATATGAATGCATGTGGTATGATATTGCTCCCACAATGAAGCCCTCCTTGTATGCTTGCACATTCGATAATATGCCACTTCACATAGAGCCATAAATGTATGTAACAACATATATACATTCCTCCTTAGTGAGCTTGCTCCATGTTACCCTTGCTACTATGGCACTTCCCTCTCATCTCACCATTCGCTCCTTCAAAGCCCAAACCTATGGTGATCAAAAGGGACCTCCAATGTCACATTGAAAAATGGTCAGAATTGTAAGGTAATTGTCATACTATTACAATTAATGAGTCTTCAGTGACTTTAAGACATTGGGATCTAATTCTTTTACTGTTTACAATTTAAATAGCATGCATTAAACATATAAAAAATAAGATCCTTGGAAAACATAATTTGACTAGCCTCAACTAAAGTAGATATTCCAATGATTTCAAAAGAGGCCTTTAAATCACTTTGCAAACAACCCTGGTTCAAATATTAGAAAGCTTTCTCGGAAGAATAACATGCCACACACAATGTAAGGCTTTAACAACCTAGTCTTTCATGCAAGGAATTCTCCTTGAAAAAATTAATACTTTAAAGGAATGACGATGTGACCAGTGCAACTAAAAATAAGGTTAAAAGTTGACGAGGTGCAAGAAAAATAATGCAAATCTAGAGATGAGGATCAAACCAACAAGATTTAGCCCTTCAATGATGGTAATGATAGCCTAGGGTTTTGACAATGTTTAAGTGAAATAAAAATTACTCAAACCCTAATGTGCTCACAGGACAAGGTGTGGCATGATTATTAACATAAAAACACTTGCCAATCTTTGGAATGCATTCTATGGAACATGAGACTTGCAAATGCCCAAAATGATGTGAATTAAAGGGGATGGTGATCAAACCCTAATACATTAAATAAAATGTTAAAGTGCAAAGGATGCGAGTAATATGCTATGTGGGCACAAACAACAATAGGTTTTGATGATAATTGGGGTATTGGGAATTTCACCGATTCTCAACATGATAATCACCCTTAAGGCCTTAGGAAAATAGAAGGGGACAATTTTTTTTTATATTTACCCATACAATTTGGGTCTTGTTGTAGCGGCTACAACAGGGCCCATCGTACCCCCAAGCTTGAAGTGTTTCATACTCTTTGACAACTATTATTTCCCTGACTCTTCTTGGTCTCTATCCTGCAACTCTTTAACAATTGTTTTGGAATCCCATGCAAGGTACCTTAGTATCTCCCCATGTTGATTAAACAAAATTGTGTCCTATTTCTCTTTCCAGGCCTTAGTTTCTTTCTCTTCGATGGTATGCTCTGTCAATCTCAACAATATTTGATGATTGAACATTAGTACAATATAACATGTTTCTATCCATAATTGAAAAAGGGTAACAACTGATCCTCAGAAGCCTTTTTTTATCAATTAGGCCTCTATTTTCTTCATTTTCCATTATTTTCCTTTATTTTCCTCCTCACATGTAACATGTGACCTTTCACCTTCCTTTTATCCTAATTTTCATTATTTTCATAAATAAATGTGCCAAAAATTACTTTTATCCTTTCCAAAGCCTTAGCCAATGCCTTTGCCAATTTTCTTAGCCATTTCCTTTGCTAATTTCCTTAGCCATAATAAACCAACTGAACACCCACACTAGGACGTCTTGCCCAACATTGAGCTTGGAATACGTGTCCCATCAACCATGGTTATTATTTTTCCTTTATTATCTTTTATTACATGGAATTTTCACCACGGCTATTACAGAACCCTCCCCCTTAGGGGACACCATCATTGGTGTTCAGCCACACCTATATCTCAGCAAAACCACTGAAAAGTAACATATTGCCCATGGAACTTTATAACATAGCTCGATGCAGTATTTACAATGATCACCCTGTTGAGAAGAAAACCAACATGAGAACATAAAAACATGACAACATAATGACATGACACCCATACTCTTTATTGGATCTTTATAACACAACTCATGGTAGTATTTACATCCATATACATATGTACATATACCAAACATGACCAAAATATGTACCAAAAACACATACCAATGAATATACCAAAATGACTTTGCCTCAATCAGCAAAAAATGAAGGATACATACCCCACATCTGATCTGTTGTCTCCCATGTAGCTTAATTGGGACCAAAGTGCTTCCATTGCACTTTAACTTGCTCGATTTCTCGGTTCTGGAGCATGAGCACCTTTTTTTGCAATATACACTGAAGCTCCGGTTGGAATTCTCCATCAGGTTCCACTTGCAATATAGACCAGTCAATCACATGATCAGCATATTTAACATACTTCTTAAGCAATAACACATGTAAATCATCATGGAATTTCATTGTCGGAGGCAGTGCAAGTCAATAGGCTACTGGTCTGATCCTCTCAATAATACTGAAGGGTCCACAAAACCAGGGTGCCATCTTGGCACATGATCCAATCTGTAAGGAGCTCTTCTTTGGTATGATGCACAAGTACACCTATTCCCCAACCTGGAACTCCTTGAACAACTTGTTTTGATTTGCATAGCTCTTCTACCTATCCTGTGTTGCTTTCAAATTATTCTTGATTAACTACATTTCCTGCTCCATGTTTGTCAGCATGTCTGGTCCAATTAACACCCTATTCACCAGATCGCTCCAACTGATGGGAGTATTACAACTCCGCCCATACAATGCCTCAAACAGACTCATCCTCAATGATTCCTGATACCCATTGTTGCAAGAAAAATATACCAGTGGAAGGTACTCTTCCCACTTCCGCTATTGATGCATCACATACATCCTCAACATGTCCTCCAATATCATGTTGATCCTCTCTGTCTATCCATCTGTCTGCAGATGATAAGATGTACTGAAGGCCAACTTTGTGCCCAAACTTGTAAACAACTCCTTCCAAAACTTGGAAGTGAACTTTGCATCCATGTCTGACACAGTCTTGTTTGGAACACCATGTAATCTAACCACATCTCTAATGAATACTAGTGCTACATGTAGACTTCATTGGAATGAAGTGCTCAACCTTTGTCAACCTGTCCACCACAAACATGATGGAATCATGTTGTCTCACTATCCTCAGAAAACCCGTGATAAAGTCCATGGAAATGGCCTCCCATTTCCACTATGGAATCACAATTGGTTGTAGTAGTCCACCTGGGTGCTTACACTCTTACTTCACCACCTAGCCACAAACTCTACTACACCCTTCTTCAGATTCGGCCAAAAATAAATTTTCTTCACTTTGGTCAATGTCTTCTAATAGCCTAGGTGATTTGAATATGGTTTCACATGAAACTTCCTCAGGATCACCTTCTTGAGCTCACTACTATCTGGCACATATATCCTATCCCTAAATCTAACCAATCCATCTGTCGTGAGACAATAGTCCACATATTATGCACCTACACATGTACATGTACCACAACCTGTTCTTGTACCTGTACTCTGTTGCAACTTGTGCATAATCTCCATATACCTGACATCCTGTTGACCTGCCTACAAGATCCTATCTTGTAGATCTATCCCATAAGAACTCTTAGCTACTATATGATTTACTTATATCCACCTGCTAAGAGCATCTGTGGCCCTGTTCTCCTTTTCTTTGATGTACCTGATCTCAAAAGAAAACTCACTAACCATGGCCAACCACCAAGCATGCCTTCCATTCAGATTCATTTGGTCAAATAGATACCTCAATCCATAATGATCACTCATCAATACAAACCTCCTGACCAGAAGATAGTGTCTCCACATCTTCAATGCATGTGTGATCGTTGCTAGCTCAAGATCATGCGTCGGATAGTTTTGCTCGTGCTTGTTCAATTTCTGTGACTCATAGCACACCACCTATCCTTCCTGCATAAGGACTCCACCAAGCCCTCTCCTGCAAGCATCTGTACATACCACAAATTCTTTGTCTGGATCTGTAATCTTTAACATTGGTACATGTGTCAACAACTTCTTAAGCTACTCAAAACTTGCCTCACACTCCTATGTTCATTCAAACTTCTTACCTTTCCTCTGCAATGTTGTAATAGGATAAGAAATCTGTGAGAAGTTCCTGATGAACCTCCTGTAATAACCTGCCAACCCCATGAAAGATCTCACCTCATCCACATTCTTGTGGGCTACCCACTCCATGATAACTCTTATCTTCTCTGGATCTACTGCTATGCTCCTTGGAGACAACATGTCCCAAGTAATGTACCCCAGTCTGAAAGAAACTACACTTGTTGAGCTAAGCATACAACTGATGCTCTCTCAACAACCTCAACACCGCTGCCAAATTCTTGACATGCTCTTCCTCATTTTTAGAAAATACCAATATGTCATCAATGAACACAATAACAAACTTATCCAAATATAGACGCAACACACTATTCATCGAGAACATAAATGCAACTGGCACATTAGTCAAACCAAATGGAACTACAACAAACTCATAATGCCCATACCTGGTCCAGAATGTTGTCTTGTAAATGTCCTCCTCTTTGATGCGTACCTGATGGTATATGAATCTCAGATCAATCTTCGAGGACATTGTTTCTCCCTTCAAAGTGATCGAGCAAGTCATCAATCCTCGGTAATGGGTACCTGTTCTTGATGGTCACTTTCTTCAACTGCATGTAGTCAATGCATAATCTGAGAGTACCATCCCTCTTCTTCACAAACAATACTGGTGCACCCCAAGGTGATACACTTGGCCTAATGTATCCCTTTTCCAACATTTCCTTCAACTGCAACTTCAACTCTACCAACTGAGGTGTACTCATCCTGTAAAGTGCTTTTGACACTAGAGCTACCCCTAGCACTAACTCAATAGAAAAGTCTACCTCCCTGTGAGGTGGAAACTTTGAAATTTCCCCAAGAAATACATCCTGAAACTATTGTAGAATTGGGTACCTGCTCAAAACATCTGCATCTCAACTTCCTTACCTTTTTCACTAAAGATATGCACTACAAATAACACACACTCTTTTCTGCGACTGTGCTTTGCCTGCATAGCTGTCACGATCCTAACTGATGTGGCTTTCTTCTTCCCCAGTAAGACTCTTAGTTCCCCATTGTCATCCACACACTCAATGGATTTTTCATAACAATCCACCTTGGTCCTATGAAGGTACAACCAATCCATGCCCAAAAACATACTATATGATCCCAACAGTAATACATTCAAATGTGTTGTGGTATACATGCCATTCAACTCAAATTCACAAAATCTTACCCAAATATGAACTCGCTTCTTTGTACCTATATCCAACTGCACTAACCAAGATTCTGCATGCACTTCTTTATTAAAACCACACTTATCCACCAAGTAAGGACTACCATAAATATAATTAGATCCAGGGTCAATCAAAATAGAAACAACTTGATCACAAAGCTTACCATCGATCTCAATTATAGATGCCTAATGGTCTGCCTGTCTATTATCTAGTGATGCATAGATACAATGAAATCTCTAACAAACATCCCCAACAGTCTGCGCCTACTGTGCACTATATATCTAGGTCCTACCACCCTGGTTTTGTGGACAATCTCTCTTAAGGTGTTCCTTACCACATGTCCAACACTCCAATCATCCAATACCCTCACCTTTATGCTGTTGTTGTGACCCATGTCCCTGTGTAGCTGCATTGAAGTGATTTTTTAGTGTTTCCTTTTCTTTCTCTTCTACATTTTGAGGCCTTGTTCTTTTCATCTACCATTTACCCTTACCATTATACCTATCCTTCCCTTTCCATCCTTGTTGAGATTCATTCTTACACTTTGACTGTTCATAGTAGTGCTTAAATTTCCCAATAACTTCCTCAAGTGACTGAGGCTTATCATACTCAATCTGATATGTAAATTCTAATGGCAGACCACTAACAAATAACGGAAATTTAGCCTTCTCATCTTTAAGATACGGTACATACCACAATATCTCTAGGAACTTCGTCGTGTACTCTTCATCTATCATTCATCCCATCTTTAGCTCATAGAATTATTTGGCCTTACTGTCATAGTACCTTTCTAACTAGTACTCCTTCTTGAAAATCCTCTTGAACTCATGCCAACTCAAGTCCTCCATCCTGATGTCTCTATCCCACTTCACATCTTCCCACCATATGTCATATTTACCTTTCAGGTTGAAGGTATCAATTCCAACCTTCATGTTTTCTGTGTACTCATGCAACTCAAAGAACTTGTTCATCCCAAGTATCCAAGGCTCTACATCTTCCGGCTTATTTAATTCTCCATCAAAAGGAGATGGCTTTTTTTTCTTAAACTCACCTGGAAAGTATCCCCTATCACTCCACTTGTAAGGATGATAACGATGACAATCATGATTCCTGTCAAAACCATAACTATAATAATACATGTATCCATCACCTCTCCTATCCGGAGTATCCAACAACCTTCCATCTCTCAATGTTCCATCTTTATCTTACTTGTGACCACCATGAGACCTACTTCCATATGCCCCATTAGTTCTTTCCTCCCATCCAAGGCTAGTCCAAAGTGGCCCTTGTCACTGCAATTATGACAAAATTTGAAGGAGTATTGCATTAACCTCGACTTGTTTCTCTTGTTCTTGCATGATTTTCTTATTGTCCGCTTTGAAAATCCTTATTTATTCCTTCAAGCTTCTCAATGTGTCTGCTAATTCAGAAGAGTTCCAACACCATGCTGCTTATGTGATTCATAGGGAGAATCTTTGTAGTCTACCATCTTGTTAGTCATTTGATCTCTTTCCTACAAGGCATACTATGTCAGCTAAACCAAATCACATTAAACCAATGTACCTTAGCATAATCCGGGGAGGATATCACATATGGAAGATAAACCAATTAGCATAGTACATGTATAACATAATCATGACAAAATATATACATATAATACATAAGAATATAACCATGTAACCATCAGTCTAGCTAGAGTCTAGTCATCAATGCATGACCATGTCAACTACACATACCATGAACTAATGCATGAAAACAACAACCATACCAATGAAGAATGACAATACATAAACATAAACAACATGTAACCAATCATACACTCATGACAACACACTTGACAACAACAACGTCCTATTTCACATGGTGACATCACTACAATCATGACTGACACCATGCATGTGTAACAAGCATATAAACCAAAATGATGATTAACATACGTGCAATTGATATGAATTCATCACCAACATAGACCGTCCATTTAGTCTAAGGGGTGAAGCATGCTTTGATACCACTCTGTAACACCTTCCTCCCACATCTACCCGAGTTACCAACCAACTGAGGTAAACATGTGACGAGAGACTACTCTGATGGGATTCAACCGCCTATGTGATCTTAAGGAAGTGAAATCTATGGAAACATGACATACAAACCTTCCACATCAGCAAAAGGAATCCCAAGAACCATCCCATCCTTTTCGAGTACTAGCCCCTAGGCCCCACTAAGTTTTTAGACCAATTAACTCTCGAGCTCTCCCATGTTATTGGAATGCTAACATCCAAAGGGATCTAGACTTTCCCACAACATGGCATTCCAACGTTTAGGGACTATTTTTCTCAGCGTTGTGCCAACGTCCCTAGGATTTGAGCCATTTTTTCAGGCTCAGAGCCCAGGTCATAACCTAGAATTAGATGACACCTTCATAACAGAAATATAACAAGGTAATGATGTTACAAATGCAATTACTTGAATAAGGGCTTGACTAAACCCCTACTAGCCATGAAATGCATTTCATCAAACATATCACAAATATGTAATCTATAGTTGTAAACAATATATTTAAGCATAAGGCCTCATACTTATCTGAGAATCTCTTAGAAGCATTGTTCCCTTATATCATTAGTTGCATTATCATTTATTAGGTCATAGTTACATTGTTCATTCATTTACAAATCAAACATGAGGAAATCCATACATCATCACTGTCATAATACATGCTTATAACTAGCATAATGACAACATAAATATCAAGGATACATTGGCATAAAATTCACATATAAACCAATACATTTATGCATAAGATATAAAGGAGAAAACCTCTTATTAATGAATGAAAAATATAACCCAGGATGGGAGTACCACATTCCACTTGACCATAGAATGGTTGAGCCAATTCTCTCTTCAACCATTCACCCCCGTGCCATATTCCAAGCATGCATTTGGGACTCAAACCAAAAGAACCAACCAGGGCATCCCGATGCTAAACCACTTCACCCTCGTCAATAGAAACCAGGCTTTACCATAATCCATCCTGGATCACTAGGTCAACACAATAAACATGTAAATACAGGCTTTACCATAATATCGACCAGATTATTAGGCCAAAAAAAGCATGGACACCACCGAATTTCTCCACCTACACCATGAGGAATTTTCTTGTCTCCTAGTCTCTTAGGCTTTATTGCAATCCACAGTCCGATCCAAGGATCACTAGGCCCTAAAATGAGACACCACCCTCTAGGATTTACTGTATATCTCTCCATTCACCAGCAAGGATTCCTAGGACTAATCAAGGGAAAACACCTCTTGGCTTTACTATATATCCCACCATTCACTGACAAGGATTCCTAGGCCCACCAAGGCAACATAAAATCTAGATTTACTACAACTGATAGTATGGTTCAGGGGTTACTAGGCCATGTGTTCTATTATTTGGATATCCACCTCACTGAGCTTCGAATCCATCCGACAATCCAACTCAACCAAAACATGAGAACCCCATCACACCATGACTATCCAAAAATGGAAAGGCTAGGATGAAAACACTGTCACACCTAGAAAAACCCATGCCATAATAGCAAAAGAACCACATGCAATACCATGCATGGAAAATATAGCAAGGAAAGCACACATGCAAATCGATACCTGTGAAGAATCCTGTTGTAGATTCTTGATCGTGCTCTTGCTTACTTGCTCCTTTCTTCCTCTTGCCTTCTTTTCCTTCCTTGACCCAATGCCAAAGTGCTCCAAGAAACCTCTATGTCCAAGAGAGAGAGAGAGAGAGAGACTAACATCAAATAAAAATCACATGTTAAAATCCTAGCATCAAACCATAATTTGAAAAAAAAAGAGATACTATTTAAGTACTCATTACTAACCTTGTACTTTAACTGAATATCATTTTTTTCATTTTCTCTCTAGGCTCAACATCATATGTGACATATTTGAAGGTTTGCAAGTTATCTTCAATCTTCCCAAATTCATACTCATCACTCACATGGATTCCCTTTATATGTAATGTCATTTCTAGAAATTGGATTCTCCTTTTATAAAAATCTACATTTTTTCCATACCTACTGTTTAGTCAATTTAGTGTGTTCTAAATTGCTACATTAATTATCAATCCGGGAGTCATGGACTAATGAAGTGTGGCACACTATATGTGCAAGACAACCTCTTTCTTACCTTTTTGTCATTTTCAATTTTTATTTTGTTTTGGGGGTTTTTTATCTTCGTTTATCTTGCAATGCGAATGGAAATCCTATTCCTGAGTTTTAAGAATACTCTAGAAGGCAAGTATGGATATATATTTTAAGGCAATTATGTCCTCTATAATGATTTCCAGAACTTAACACTTCAAAGGGTCTTAGAACATACTAGTGATGAAATTAATACTTGAACAAAAATGTGCTGCTATTCAAATTAAGCAAATAATGAACTACTGATCATGAAACTATTATCTCTGCTGCTGTCTAAATACAAAAAAATGAATTAAGCTACTACACTCAAATAAATAAAAAATTGCAATCTAGTAAAAGCAAAATCAATTCACATCATTCATAGTCCAATACCTCGCCAGGTAGTCTAAGCTATGGCTTTCGGAGATAATGTCAATGATATGAGCAAGTTGATGTCAAATTGCATAAAAGTAAAACTAAAATCAAATCACATCATTCATAATCTGATTCCTCGCCAGGTAGTCTAAGCTATGGCCTTCGGAGATAATCGTCAATGATATGAGCAAGTTGATGTCTAATTGCAGAAAAGTAAAACTAAAATAAAATTACATCATTCATAATCCGATTCCTCGCCAGTTAGTCTAAGCTATGGCTTTCGGAGATAATCGTCAATGATATGAGAAATTTAATATCTAAGCTAACTAACAAAGCAAGTGAATAAGACTGAAATCAACAAAACAGAATTGGAATTAAAAAAAAAAAACTAAGAAAAGCAAATTCAGCAGAGAGGCTAATCCCATGTCACTAGTTATTGTGAAAATTATATGCAAATGCCCGAGCCTACTCTATCCTGAAACACACACACACTGATCAGCGTTAACAACAATATACAAAGCTTGTAAAATCATAAACATGAATGAAATGTTAATATTATAACAAATGAAATATATACACAGTTGGATAACTATGAAACATGTGCAGTGAAAATAAGGAAACGATACATAAAAATTGTACAGCAAAAAGGAAACGAAACCTCAGCGTGCAGGGGCCCTCTACATGACCTCGGTCAACAGGCTATCACTCCAAAATTATGCGCACGCAGTCATATAAAAAAACGAAGTCTTCTTTATAATTCAAAACAGAGGAATAATCCTCTTGTTACCATAGTGGGACTAGTGTCACGGCACATTAAAATTTAACAGCCAAATTACATTCACAAAAGCTAAAACTATGCACTTCGAAACACGTTATTTATAACAAAAGTTTCATAACTGTTTTCCTATGAAACTACGGAATAGAGGACACGTAAAAGACAGCATCCATGGATTTAGCATAATGGTTGCCAAGATTATTCAATCTAACAAAAGTGGTTGTTGGATTCGCATCGTGGGGCAGTCTACAGCTGTCGACATGACCCCAAGGATCTAGGAACGACCACGAATCTTTCATGTGCTTGAAGATGGAGTCCTGTTGCTGTAGGATTCCTCTGTTTGACCACCGCTTGACCACCGTTGACCACAACTTTCCTTGATGAATCCGGCTGAACTAATAGGACCTGATCCATGTCTAAGTCATTCCTGATCTACCCACGTGTCCCGTTTTGCCTGATCACACCTGCAACATGGGGTTTAACAAAAACAGCTGAGGAAAGTTGATTCAGCTGTGGAAAGTGGCTGCATTCCGCAGCTAACGAGAAAAATCTAAGTCAAACAGCAAACACAAAAACATAGTTATAAAACCACTTAAATGCTCTTTTAGAATCAATATGAAATGATTTCTGATAGCTTATGGAGTACTGGTGAGGGGAAAAATTCTGGGAAAATGTGTAGGAGATGTGTAATTTCAAAGCTCAATACCCCCACTGTGAAGGTGTTGCATGTCCCCATGCAACCAAAACTTTGATCATGCTCCTTTCAGTTCATGTGTTCTGAGACCTCTTCCAATACATCTAGCCTTCTTTTCTTTTTTTCTTGGGGCCACCGTTATCCTTGGCTTCCTCATTAGACACCTGAATTTGAGGTTGATGAGAGCCCTGCTCAACCTCCAGTTATTTTTCTTTAATTTTCTATTTTTCTTCTGACATAGCCCAAGATGCAACATGGTGTTGTCGTGAATAATCTTATCTAACCTTCCTTGTTCTTTCAATGTTTCATTTTCTCTTTTGATGTGTCTATTTAAGACCTCCAGCTAAAAAACTTCTTGTTTTAGTGATTGGATTTGAGCTTCTTGAGTTGTATTAGGCTGGGAAGATGAAGTGCCTTGGTCTGTGGCTATTTTCTCCAAGGTCTCAGTATAATCATACATTTCTTGCTGGACTGGATCTATCTCAGGTGTAGTCTTCCTTGGGTTGTCCCCAAAATCTGGTTGAGAAGGACTGATTTCAAACTCTGGCCGAGAAGGACTATTTTCAAAATCTGGCTGAGGAATAGGAGTATGGTGTGGGCCACGGCCAGGAGGGATTGCTAAAGGTTGTTCTGGTGTTTCCCCTCCTAAATCAATAAATTGGGGCCCTTTCGTTTGTACTTTCCCCAATTTTCCTTTAAGTTTGGAACTCCTTCTTAAATTTTGTGAACTAGTGTCTTCTTTCTCCACACTCTGTTTTTCTTTCCCTTTTCTCTTTGTTGCAGCGGACTGTTCCTGAAGGTAAACTAGTCTTTCAGACAGTATTTGGTGGTCCTCTTCTGAGGAAGGTTCTGGGTTTTGATAGACAACCTCAATACTTCTTTTACCTTTTGTTTTTCTTGGCTTTTTACCCTCAGTTCTTTCCTTCCTACTTTCAGACAGTTTTTCTTCCCTACTAGTTTCTTTAACTATGTTAGTAGGAGTATCCTGAATTCTATCACTTGTTTTCTTTCTTCTGCTTTTCTGCTTCTCCTTGATGAGCTGCTTTCATGGGTTTCTTGTGGATCTTGAAAGAAATTTCTAACTAAAAACTGCTCCCAAGTGTCCTTCTTTTCCTTTAATTGTTTTTCTATCAAAATTTTCACAAGGCCATGATGATACAAGTGGGGTTCTACGTCCCCCAGATTCTTTTGGACGGTGATGGACATTTTCTTCAGGCTATTTAACAAGAAGTAGGGCAAATTAATAGTTTGGTTTTCTAGAAAATTCATCAGCAACCGGGTGTGGTACATGTACATTGACCCGAATCGTCCCTCACAGGTAATGAATTTCTGGATTATCAATAATAGACTAGCCCACTTTTCTTCTAAAGCAGAGACAGGGATTCCACGGTTAAAGATGGTTACATCCATACCTGGATTTCATAGGATAACCCTCCATGCTCTCTCGTCAAAGCTTTTATTTTTGAACCACCATTCTCCCTCTGTGGAAGTTCGGTTGTAGCTGCTATGGATGCCTCTGTGATTGAGAATTTAAGGTCTCCAACCTCCGCTTCCATGCCATCAAAAGATCTCACAAAAGTCTTCGTAACTTCCTTGTTGTAGCCTCTGAATTTCTGAATAAATTGTAGCCACCGGGCCTTCCTTAGCATGCTTTTCAATTGCGGATACCCTTCCATAAATTTGGGCCCTTCTAGTTCTATTCTCAACAGAGGACTCATTCCTTCCCCTGCTTTAAAATACGTCTGCGTGAAGGATAGACTGACGGAGGTGAGACGGTTGTGCTTGCGGGGGATGTAGAAGGACTGTGGAGAAAAACCAGTAGTCGTAAATGGAGGGACAAAGAATAGGTAGCGAGAATGAGTTCACAGAATGAAGGCTTATGTGAGCAGACCAACAATACAAATGAAACTTCGATGGGCAGTATGGAAATAGAGTGAACCCGGCAAAGTTTTGAACTAGACGACTGCAGAAGAGACGTTAGCATGCTCACAAAATGGCTACAAAATTTGTGCGGTAGGAAAGAGCCGTGACCAAATCGATCACGTCTTCATAATTACCCGGCTTAACAGATGGAGTGTCAAAGTATGATTAAACACGAGTTAAGTCCGGAGATGGATCATGAAGCCGTTAGAAATTAATGCAAGGTTTGTGGTGGAATTATGGAAAGGTTATGGAGTAGTTATGGAAGCTATCAAGGCGAATCATTACATATAATGGAGCTGGTGGTTTCATAACTATGTAAAATGTGTTTTAAAACACTATTTGAAACGAGCTTTGCTCATACCTTGGAACTTACCACCTCCATCCACTGACCTTTGATTGGCTGCTTATTGTATGCTCCCAAGTGCTTTATATCTTCGGAATATCTTCCTTTTGCCATACCTGCATTTGATTTTCATGATCATTTAACTAACATCTGATTGTCAGTGTTGAAAAACAGAGTGATGGCTATGGAATTAGCTTTTGGCTGCAGAAACTGGGTTCAGCTGCGGAAACTGACACAGTGATCATATGACTGAATGGAGATGGATAAATAATGGTTGAGTGAATGAAAATGGTCATGAAAGGAATTTTATTGGTGGAATGAGATGATGAAATGAAATGAAATGAAGTGAAGTGAAATGAAGTGAAGTGAGATGTTATGAAACTATGAATACAATGAGAGAAGATTTTTTTTTTTGGAAAATATAGGGCGTCAGGAGTTCCTGATTTTCGCCCTGTATTTTCTGTATAAGATTGCCAATCAGTGATTGGTTTTCAGGCTTATACACATTTTTTTTTTTTAATAGAAAAGAACAAAGGCTAGGCTGGTGGAGAAGAAGGATTCTTCTTCACCAGCCTTATTGCAGAACTATCTTGAAAGATTTTGACAAATTCCTCTTTTGAGAGTGGCTTATGATAGATTTTTAATCTGTGGCCATTCACAATAAGAGGAGTTTGATGTTCATCAATGGTTTTGATTCTTACTGCTCCATTGCTAAAGATTTTGTCAATCTCATATGGCCCAAGCCAATGAGTCCGAAATTTTCCTTTAAAATCTTTAAACTTGGAATCAAATAACAATGCACAATCTCCTTCGAGAAACTTTTTCTCCTTGATGTATTTGTCATGCTACTTAGCTCTTTGATATTGCACTAGATCAGTTCTTAGGATTGCCTCTTGTCTGATCTCATCTAGCTCATTCAGCTACTCCATTCTATGCTTTCAGGCTTCTGATAGATCCATTCCCAACTGAACTACCATCTTGAAAGTTTTGACTTGGAACTCAATGGGGAGCAGGACTTCTTTCCCATAAAAAGTTCATAGGGAGAATGTCCTGTTGTATTTCTCCATGTAGTTTTGTAGGGCCACAAGGTTTCAGGAAGCCTTTCTGTCCAATCTCTTCTGTGTAGATGAACAGGCTTGGTGATGATGCCTTCAATAACTTTGTTTGTAGACTCCGCTTAACCATTTGCTTGTGGATGGTAAGGAGTAGATTTTCTATGCTTGACTTTGTATTCTTCCATCAGCTTCTCCACCAGGTTGGATGTGAATTGACTTCCCTGATCTGTCACATTTTCTCTTGGAACACCAAAGCGAGTAAAAATATCATCATAAAGAAAACTAACAACTAAATTCTCAGTAGCAAAAAATAATTTTTTGGCTTCTACCCATTTAGTGACATAATCAATACATACCAATATATACTTTCTTTGTTTAGATGGTGGGTTAATAGGTCCAATGAAATCTAAAGCCCATTTTTCAAAGGGTTCTATGAGTACCTATGGCTACAATGGCATTTCATTTGAAAGGGTAGGTTTCCCTACTCTTTGGCAGTTGTCACACCTTTTGACATATTTTTTTGCATCTTTGAAGAAGGATGGCCAATAATATCCTAAAGAGAGGATCTTATAGGCTGTCATTTTGTTAGCAAAGTGTCCGCCACATGGTTCATCATGACATGCTTTGAAGATATCAGGCATTTCATCTTCCCTAACACATCTTCTGATCACAAGATCTGGCCCTGTTTTAAACAATTCTTTAGAAATCCATGAATATTTTGAACTCTCTTGAATGATCTTTCTTCTTTCACCAAGAAATAAATGTGGAGGTAGTTTCCCTGTAACCAAATAGTTAGCTATATCTGCATACCAAGGGGTCTTAGTAATTACTGCAAATAAATATTCATCAGGAAACTTATCCTCTACAAGAGAATCTTCTTTAGTATTCTGAATCCTAGACAAGAAATCAGCTACTGTATTTTGTTTCCCTGGTCTATCTAACACAATAATATTGAATTCCTGTAAAAGTAGGAGCCACCTTGTAACTCTGCCATTAGTAATAGGTTTGTTCATTAGATATCTAATTGCAGAATGATCAGTATGAATAAAAGTTTCATAGCCTGTTATATAATGTTTGAATTTATTGATTGCATGAACAACAACTAAGAACTCTTTTTCAATCATAGTATAGTTCAACTCAGTGGGAGTTAAATTTTACTGGTATAGTAAATGGCATAAGGAACTAAATCTTTTTGACCCAACACAGCTCCTAAAGCTGTATCTAAAGCATCTGTAGAAATATGGAAAGGAAGTTTCCAATTTGGTCCTCTCAAGATAGGCACTTCAGATTTTCTTGTTTTCAAAGTTTCAAATTCTAATTGACAATCAGGATCCCATTTGAATTCATAGTCTTTTGTAAGAAGTTTGAACAGTGGAGATGCTATTTTAGTGAATTTTTCTATAAATCTTCTATAATATCAGTAAATCCTAGAAAAATTCTAACATCTTTTTGACAATTTGGAATAGGCAATTTGGAGATGACTTCAACTTTTGATCTATCAACTTTAATCTCATCCCCTGAAATATGATGTCCTAAAACAGTACTTTCAGTAAACATCATAAAGCATTTTTCATGGCTTAATGAAAGGTTTGTCTCTTTACATCTTATAAGGACTTTTTCCAAATTTTCTAATGCCTCTTCAAACGAATCACCATAAACTGTAAAATCATCCATATAAACCTCTACACAATCATGGATTAGATCAGAAAAAATTCCTAGCACTGCTCTTTGGAATGTTGCGGGTGCATTACATAATCCAAAAGGAAGCACTCGATAAGAAAAAGTTCCCCATGGACAGGTAAATGTGGTCTTATCATGATCCTCAGGTGCTACCTGAATTTGATTATAACCACTAAAACCATCCAGAAATGAAAAGTACTTTTTTCCTGCTAACGTATCTAATACTTGATCGATAAAGGGCAAGGGAAAGTGATCCTTCAAAGTTGCTTTGTTCAATTCCTTGTAATCAATGCATACACTCCATTTACCATTCTTTTTGGGTACTATAACCAAAGGAGAAACCCATCGACTATCTGAAATTGGATAAATGAAGTTTACATTGAGTAGTTTTTGGAGCTCTTCTTTCACTATCTCCCTAAGATTTGGATTCATCCTTCTCTGAGGTTGTCTAATTGGTCTACTGTTTTCCTCGATATAAATATGATGGATGAAAGTCTTATGGTCAATACCTTTCATATCAGTATACTCCCATGCAAATGCAGTAGAATCTTTTTGCAAGATTTTGGTTAGCTCTTCCTGTTGTGATTTTTCCAAATTTTTGTTGATATTCAATGTTTTACCTGGAAGAATTTCAATGGTAGAACTACCAAACTCTTCCATAGAGTAAAGAGACATTTGTGTTAATGATAAATACTCAATATCAGAATATAACTGAAATTGTGTGTGGTCATATTCTGAAGGTGTTTCAAAATTTTCTAATGTGTTCAGAATTTGACTATCTTCACTAATTTCAGAAATGGTAAAGACAAGTTGTATACTGTCCTCATCATCGACCCATTCATTGTCTCCTACTTCTGTAACTGCTTTTGCTGGAGAATACAAATTGAATTTCTTTGTCGAACTACCATAAAAAATGTACATATCTCCAGATCTACAACTAAAGAAAGCATTAGCTGTGGCTAGCTAAGGTCTTCCTAAGATGAGTGGGTTCCCTCCTAAATTACTCTTGGGAGTCAAAATCATGAAATCTACTAGATATTCCCAAGAATCTAAGGAGATTGAAATATATTCTAATACACCATCTGGTTTGATTATTGATCTATCTGCAAGTTGCAGTAAGGTGGGTGTAAAAAGAAGATTAGGAAGTTTAAGTTGTTCCATAGTATGTCTACTCATAATGTTGATAGCAACCCCTAAGTCAATCAAAGTATTTGGAATTTCTATCCCATTTATATGTGTCTTGATAATTGGACTACCTGGATCTACATATTTCTGCATGGTAATTTTTCCCATCATGATATCTGCAATTTTCCTTACCAGGTGGATTCTTCTTGTATCTCTTGGTTTTCTTCCTAGTTTTTTGAGACTCAACTCCTTTATTGTTTTTACTAGAATAGGAATCTCTCTGTTATGAAACCAGCTCAAGAAAAGATAGAAAAGAAAGATCAACGCCTTAGAATTCAGCCTCTTCGAGGGGGCAACCTCCTTTACATTACATAAATGAACAATTCTTGGATGATACAAATGAAAATACCTCCTTTCTATATATAGGAGTCTAAGTGGTCCCAATACAATCCAAGCCTACATAACAATAATATTGTAGGGCACAACAATAACAATAGTGGGCTTCTATGTGGCACAATAGTAACAATATGGGGGTAATAGGGGCACAACAGTATAAATAAGGGGTATAACTACAATAGTAATGGGGTAATCACTAGTATTATAGGGACCCAACATGCCCCTCTCCTTCAGAAAAGTGTTGTCCTCAACGCTTGAGTAGTTCTAGATACTTCTGCATAAAATTCTCATCCTCCCATGTGGAATCTTCAGTGGATAAGTTCTTCCACTTGATAAGATACTCTGAAATTGATCGATTTCGTAGCTGTTGAGTTCTTGTTTCTGTGACTTCTTCCGGTTCCAATATAATTTTTCCTTCCTCATCAAGTTCTGGCAATTTTGTTTGAATTGGGAGTTTGTCACCTATAACCTTCTTTAAACATGAAACATGGAAGACTGGGTGCAATCGAGAAGCTGCAGGAAGCTCCAATTTGTAATCCATAGTACCAATCTTTTGCAACACCTTGTACGGACCATAATACTTTGGTGATAATTTATTATCCTTCTTAGCTTGCTTTAGGGACATTTGCTTATATGGTTGTAGCTGTAGGAATACCCAATCACCTACATCAAAACTTCTTTCACTGCGATGTTGATCTGCCTGTTGTTTCATTCTATTTTGTGCCAACACGAGGTTATCCTTTAAGAGTTGGAGGACTTGTTGTTGATGTTCGATGTGATGTTCCACTGCCTGAACCTTAGAATTTTCTCTTAAATATGATGTGATGGATGGTGGTTGATACCCATAAAGTGCCATAAATGGGGTCATTTTTGTTGCTGTATGGAAGGAAGTGTTATACCACCATTCAGCCAGAGGCAACCATTTGACCCATTGTGTCTGTTTATCAGATACAAAGCAACGAAGATATCCTTCCAAACATTTGTTTACTATCTCAGTTTGCCCATCAGATTGAGGATGATAAGATGAGCTATGAGCTAACTGAGTACCAAGAGAAGAAAATAATTCTGTCCAAAAATTTCCAGTGAAAATGGGATCTCTGTCACTTACAATAATCTTTGGGTTTCCATGTAGCTTTTGAACTGTTTCCATAAATGCAGTAGAAACTGTACTGGCTTTAAATGGATGTGATAATGCACAAAAGTGTGCATACTTGGTAAGTCTGTCAACTACCACCATGATGACACTCTTTCCCTCAGACTTGGGTAAACCTATGATAAAATCCATTGAAACCTCCTCCCAACGTTGGCTTGGAATGGATAAAGGTTGTAACAGACCCGGTGTCTTAATTGTTTCAACTTTATTTTGCTGGCAAACCAAACATTCCGCCACAAACTTTTGAATATCTGATTTAAGGCCATCCCAAAAAAATTCCTTCTTAACCCTGTGGTAAGTTTTTAAAAATCCTGAGTGCCCTCCTAAGGGAGAAGTGTGCAATTCCATAAGAATCTTTTGTTTTAGCTGGGAATTCTTACAGAGGTATAAGCGATCTTTGTACCATAACGAATCATTTTTCCAGCTAAATGTATCAGAAGTACTGGAATCTTGTTGTAGCTTTCGAATAAGTGCCCACACTTCTTCGTCATTCTTCCATTCCTCCCTTGCTTCGTTTATCCAATCTGGTTGGATAATAGAAATGGCACACAACCATGCTTCCACATCCTCATCCTTTCTTGAGAGTGCATCTGCCACCACATTTTGCTTCCCTTTTTTGTAGATGATTTCAAAGTCATAACCCAACATCTTTGTGACCCACTTTTGTTGCTCTTCAGAGGATAATCTTTGTTCTAAAAAGTATTTAAGGCTATCATGATCCGTTTTTACCTTGAAGTGTCTTCCCATTAGGTAGGGTCGCCATTTCTTAAGTGCATGGAGTATTGCCAACATTTCCTTCTCATAAATAGCTTTGCTTAAAAACTTTCCCTTGATTGGACGACTTTCAAAAGCAATGGGTCTTTCATCTTGCATTAGAACAACACCAATTCCATTTCCTGAAGCATCACATTCCACAATAAAGGTTTTTGTGAAGTCCGGTGTAGCTAAGACCGGTGCTTGGCACATTGCCTCTTTAAGATGTTCAAAGGCCTTTGTTGCTTCCGGAGTCCATGAAAATGAATCTTTCTTCAATAATGTTGTTAGAGGTGCTGCTATTCTCCCATAATTCTTAACAAACTTGCGATAATACCCTGTCAACCCAAGAAATCCTCGCAGATGCTTTATGGATGTGGGGATTTTCCATTCCTTAATGGCTTTAATTTTGCTAGGGTCTACCTTAACTCCTTCATGAGATACAATATGACCCAAATATTCCACCTCCTGGACTCCAAAGAAACATTTGGATCTTTTTGCATATAATTGTTTCTCCTCCAATAGTTGTAGCACCCTGTCAACATGTTCAACATGATCCTTCCAAGACTTGCTGTAGATTAGTATATCATCAAAAAATACTAACACAAATTTTCTAAGGAATGGTTTGAAAATTGAATTCATCAAACCTTGAAATGTTGAAGGTGCATTGGTAAGGCCAAAAGGCATGACCAAAAATTCATAATGACCCTCATGAGTTCTAAATGCCGTTTTTGGAATGTCTTCAATCTTCATTCTGATTTGATGATATCCCGAACGAAGATCCAACTTGGTGAAGTAAATTGATCCATGCAATTCATCTAGTAATTCATCAATAACAGGAATGGGGAACTTATCTTTAATAGTGAGCTTGTTGAGCTCCCTATAATCTGGACACATGCGCCATGATCCATCCTTCTTGTGCACCAATACTACTGGAGCTGAGAAAGAACTTTGACTCGGTTGAATTATACCAGCCTCTAGCATTTCTGCAACCATACGTTCAATTTCACTTTTTTGGACATAGGGATATCTGTACGGCCTGATGTTTGGAGGAATACTTCCTGGAATCAGATGAATAGCATGATCATGATCACGCATAGGTGGGAGGCCCTTGGGAGTCTCAAATACCTTGGAATGATTGTCCAAGACTTTTTGGAGATCTGGAGAAATAGATGATTCCAATGTGGAAACATCTAGCGAGCATAATTGTGCAATTACACCTCTTTGCTCCTTTTTTAGAAGCTTTGTCATACCATGAGAGCTGATTATCTTTCCTGGTTTCCCTGCAATACCCCTTAATTCAACTTCCTTTCCTTCCGCAGAAAATTTGATGAAAAGTTCTTGAAAATTAAAAGCTATTGTACCCAAGGATTGTAGCCATTGGACTCCTAGTACAACATCAGCACCTCCCATTGGAATGGAAAGCATTGGGCTAGTCAATACATATTCTCCCATGGATAGCTTGATATTATGGCACTTTCCAGAGCAATTTATTGTTCCTCCATTTGCAATCATCACTTGACACTCTGGTGCTGGATATAGGAAGCAATTCAATTCTTTTGCTACCCTACAATTAATAAAATTGTGGTGCTTCCTGAATCAATCAACACTATTACCTTTTTCTTCTTGATTTGTCCTTCTATCTTGATGGTTTGAGGAGTGGTAATTCCCGCCAATGCATTACAAGATATGGTCGGATTTATTTGTTCTTCATCTAGGATTCGTTCCTGGAATATATCCTCTTCTTTTGACCTTTCTTGCTCCTTTTCTTCTTCCTCTTCACAATCTATGTAGAATAATTTCTTCTCAGCACACTTATGACCTTTTGTATATTTGCTATCACAATTGTAACAAAGCCCTTTTGCTCTTTTTTCTTCCAATTGTTGTGGTGTCAACTTTGTAGGTTGTGGAAGACTATGGGCAACACTTCCGTCTTTATAGTTGTGAATGGTATGCTTCCTACTTTCCATAATTTTGCTTTCCATTTTTCTTGCTAACCTGAATGCCTTCTCTAATGAATCAGGTTCCCAAAGGCGCACATCATGTTGGATATTATCCTTTAGAGACCCTATGAACACATCAATCCTATGCTCCTCTGGAATATCTTTTACCCTTATGTTCAATTTTTGGAACTCCTCAATGTGCTCCATTATTGAACCCTTTTGTTTGAGACTTATCAATTGGCTAAAAAAAGTGTTGCTTTTTGTATCCTCATAATGTGCTATCAATTCTTCCGTAAAAATTGCCCAAGTGATAAATTGTTTACGAGAACAAAGCCATTGATACCATACAAACTGATTTGGTTCCAAATATAAAGTTGCCATACGTACCTTTTGTGTGTTTTGCACATTATTGAGATCGAAGAATTGCTCCATCTGTAATATCCATGTGGCGGGATCCTTGCCATCAAACTTCCTCATATCGATTTTTGGAACATGGTGAGTCTTCGATCCAACATTAGAGTCTATGGAATCATGATTAACATTTCTTTTGTTCTCATCATGAGTTTCCTTTACTACTACCTTTTCACCATTAGTAAGTATTTCTTGTAGAAAATTTGTCAAATCTGTCTTCAAATCTGCCATGTCCGTCTTCAAATCTGTCTTCAAATATGTCTTCAAATTTGCCATGTTTGTCTTCAAATCTGTCTTCAAATCATCCATCTTAGCTTCCATGCCCTTCATCTTAGATTCCACGCCATTTATCTTAGATTCCACACCATTTATCTTAGCTTCTGTTAGCTTTTGTGAGCGTGACATATGTTGCACTTGTTCTTGTAATTTTGATATATCATGTAGCATTTCTTCCTCTTCTTCATGAGTCATGCTAGAGCTTTCAGGTTCCTTACTAGGTGTTTGCATTTTCTTTCCTCGGGGCATCAGTTACCGATAATAATGCTTTACTATGCCCTTTGAATTCCGTTAAACCAAGCTTACACAAAAATTAAAAAAAAACTACACACCTTTTTTCACTTTATAGAAGCCTGATATTGAATCTGATGTATCTCTGTAATTTCAGATCATCCAATTCTGAAGTTACAACCTGTAGTAGCCTTCTGCGTCCTCTTTCCAATGCCACAAGTCTGAGCCCAATTGGATTCTCCAAGGAAGAGTTATGTGAAATCTCCCACAGTGACTTGCTTTTGGACTGGTTCAGTAGAGCGAACTTGTACGACGTGCCACGAGTCACTGTTTCACCTTTTGAATCTGAAAAACACAGACAAGAAACTACAGTCCGTCCTCTTTCTGTACCTTTTTACGAAATTTCAATCTGATCCTCAGAGAGAGAGTTATGAAGATTTTCCCCAGGTCACCTGTTTTGAATGTAGTTCAGGAGTCTGCAAAAAGGCCAACTTCCTCAGATCATATCGCCGAAAATATCACGCGAAAAGCTCTGAAATTCGGACCCAAGGTTCAGTGCCAATTCTTCTCAAATGGGTTTTTTTGCGACTTCTGAAACGTCACAGAAAAAAAGTTATAGCGAAAATGCCACGATGACCTGTTTGGAGCAGCGAAACCCTAGAATCCAAAGCTCTGATACCAAATGTTATGAAACCAGCTCAAGAAAAGATAGAAAAGAAAGATCAACGCCTTAGAATTCAGCCTCTTCGAGGGGCAACCTCCTTTACATTACATAAATGAGCAATTCTTGGATGATACAAATGAAAATACCTCCTTTCTATATATAGGAGTCTAAGTGGTCCCAATACAATCCAAGCCTACATAACAATAATATTGTAGGGCACAACAATAACAATAGTGGGCTTCTATGTGGCACAATAGTAACAATATGGGGGTAATAGGGCACAACAGTATAAATAAGGGGTATAACTACAATAGTAATGGGGTAATCACTAGTATTATAGGGACCCAACACTCTCTAATGGCTTGTAGCAAGGGAATCTTGATATAGACATTCTTTAATTCATCTAGAAAATCATAGTCAGGCAATAAGATTTGTTTTTCCACCCCTTTGTCAATTTGTAATCTTTCAGGGAAAGGAGGTGTGGATGAAGATGTAGGTTGCTCAACTATAGGAGTTGTGAGGGTTGACTCTTTTTATTTTTCTTTTTGAATGTTTGGGTTTTGAAGAGATGCTTCCTCAGAACCTTTATTGGTTTTAAGAGAATCCTCCTCAGAGGTATCTTGCTTTTGAACATCTATAGAAGGTTTTTCTAAAACTCTACTAGACCTGAGTTGTACATCATTAAGATGAAAAATCATATAGGTAGGAAATTGTTGTCCTTATACCATGTAAGCATTTTGAGGATTTTTGTTATTGGGATTTGGCAATGGCTAGGCTGGTAGTTGATTTGTCTTTTGTTGAAATGGAAGCAAGAGTTGAGAATTTGGATTTTGTTGAGAAGGTTGTTGTTGCGGAAATGGTAATAAAAGTTGTGGGTTTTGATTTGGAATTTATGGATTTGGTTGATTTTGAAAAGATGGAGGATATTGATAAAATTGAGCAAATCTCCCATAAGGATTTTGCATCCCTATGCCCATGATGAGTATGGATTTTCAGATTGGGGCCAAGGTTGTTGCCAAGAATTCCAATTTGGTGGGAGATGAAAGTTCATAGGATTGTTAAATCCTTGATTTTGTGTCCCCTGCCATGGTCTTCTTGAAACAAAACAAAGGGACTCTACTGATTTTGGATCTTCCTGAAAGACAGGTTTGAGCCCAGGAATTGAAGGACAATCCTTGGTCTCATGGCTTTCTGAGCAAATCACACATGTCTCTACAACTTTTTCATCCAAGGGACATTCCCTTAAAGCATGTTTCTTTCTACATTTTGGACAAATGATGGCTAAGGCTTTGGCTTCTGCTTTCTGTTTGTTTTGTATTTTAAGGGTGTCTAGTTGTTCACTAAGGCTCCCTAGAATATTAGTTTTGAACTCATCAAGCATATTGCCAATCTTTGCCCTACTTACTGATCAGTTGCAAATTTGTTTTCTCTAAGAAGAGAAGGATCTCTAAGCCCTTTTCCAGTTTTAGATTTTCCCCTTGAGAGATGGACACATAGTTCTGCTATGTCATGGAGTGGAAGTTGAGAAATATCTCCCTTCCCCATCATGTTTAAAATATATATCCATTCATCTCTAATGGCTTTCAAAAGAAGGGATTTCAAGGTTTCCTCGTCTAAATTACTCATTTTTGTCTCTTTAAGTTGTATTGAAATCTTTCAAGTAAATCCTCCAAGTTTTCATCTTCTTTTTGCATCATCTTGAATACCTCATCCTTATGATTGGTGGGCATACAATAATCCAAGTATCTATCCAAAAATGTTTGTTTCATATCATTCCAAGTCCTAATAGATTGAGTGACTAATCCCATGAACCATTTCAAAGTAGCTCCTTTCAATGTTGAAGGAAACAGTTTGAGTTTTTGAGAGTCTTTAATATAGTCATAGGTTCGGCACAAGACTTCAAACTCAAATAGAAATGTTTCAAGATCCTCACTTCGCAACCCATAAAATTTTGGGGACAGATGGTGAGTTGTTTTTCATTGTTGTATGGGTTTCCTCATCGGCTATAGGGAATCCAAATGAGTTGTCTCCATCCCTATTCCCCCATTGTTACCTCTACCTCCTCCATTGTTTCCTCCTCCTCTACCTCTACCTCTACCCCCTCCTTCAAATCCATTCACTACTTCCTCTGTCATGATAGTTTCGTCAGAGTTCTCAGAGTCCTCTGGTTCTTCTATTAATGGCAAACGAGGAAGAATTTCTCCCTCCTCTTCTTCAGGTTATTCTACTTCTTTGATTACAATATGTTTCCCTGTAGAAGTGAAGAAAGGTTCTTCTCCTAGGTCAGATTTGATGGATAGTGTGGGAGAGTCTCCTAATTCAGCTGCTGCCCCTTGAATTCCAGGAATCCTAAGGCTGGGAGTGTGAGTCGGAGATGATGGAGATGTATCTTGTCTATGCCTTGAAGTAGCTGGAGTTGTAAAAATCGAACTTTTGGCCCTAGTTATAAACCTTCCCCTAGAATCTCTTGCTCTATGCATGTCATTTTTTATTTTTTAAGTTAGGCTAATAATTCTCTTTATGATCTTCCAGGTCACACTAGGTGCAAGAAGAGAGCATAATCAATAAATTATTAAACTAACAACTCTCTTTTCTGATCCTCCAGATCACACTAAGTGCAAGAGGAGAGCATACTTCAAGAAGTTATCAAATTTTCCCTTCTTTTTTATTTAAGAGATTGACTACCTAGTTACACTTCCCCGGCAACGGCGCCAAAATGTTTAGTCAATTTAGTGTGTTCTAAATTGCTACATTAATTATCAATCCGGGAGTCATAGATTGATGAAGTGTGGTGCACTATATGTGCAAGACAGCCTCTTTCTTACCTTTTTGTCGTTTTCAATTTTTATTTTGTTTTGGGGGTTTTTTATCTTCGTTTATCTTCTAATATGAATGGAAATCCTATTCCTGAGTTTTAAGAATACTCTAGAAGGCAAGTATGGATATAGATTTTAAGGAAATTATGTCCTCTATAATGACTTCCAGAACTTAACACTTCAGAGGGTCTTAGAACATACTAGTGATGAAATTAATACTTGAAAAAAAATGTGCTGCTATTCAAATTAAGCAAATAATGAACTACTTATCATGAAACGATTATCTCTGCTATTGTCTAAATACAAAAAAAAATTAATTAAGCTATTGCACTCAAATAAATAAAAAATTGCAATCTAGTAAAAGTAAAATCAATTCACATCATTCATAGTCCAATACCTTGCCAGGTAGTCTAAGTTATGGCTTTTGGAGATAATGTCAATGATATGAGCAAGTTGATGTCTAATTGCAGAAAATTAAAACTAAGATCAAATCACATCATTCATAATCCGATTCCTCGCCAAGTAGTCTAAGCTATGGCTTTCGGAGATAATCGTCAATGATATGAGAAAGTTGATGTCTAATTGTAGAAAAGTAAAACTAAAATTAAATTACATCATTCATAATCTGATTCCTCGCCAATTAGTCTAATCTATGGCTTTCGGAGATAATCGTCAATGATATGAGCAATTTAATATCTAAGCTAACTAACAAAGCAAGTGAATAAGACCGAAATCAACAAAACAGAACTGGAATTAAAAAAAAAAAAACTAAGAAAAGCAAAGTCAGCAGAGAGGCTAATCCCATGTCACTAGTTATTGCGAAAATTATATGCAAATGCTCGGGCCTACTCTATCTTGAAACATACACACACTGATCAACATTAACAGCAATATACAAAGCTTGTAAAATCATAAACAAGAATGAAATGTTAATATTATAACAGATGAAATATATACACAGGTGGATAGCTATGAAACATGTGTAGTGAAAATAAGGAAACAATACATAAAAATTGTACAACAAAAAGGAAATGAAACCTCAACGTGCAGGGGCCCTCTTCACGGCCTCGATCAACAGGCTATCACTCCAAAATGATGCGCAAGCAGTGATGTAAAAAAAAAGAGTCTTCTTTATAATTCAAAACAGAGGAATAATCCTCTTGTTACCACAGTGGGACTAATGTCACAGCACAGTAAACTTTTACAGCCAAATTACATTCACAAAAACTAAAACTATGCGTTTGGAAACGCGTTATTTATAACAAAAGTTTCATAATTGTTTTCCTGTGAAACTACGTGAATAGAGGACACGTAAAAGACAGCGTCCATGGATTTAGCATAATGGTTGCCGAGATTATTCAATCTAACAAAAGTGGTTGTTGGATTTTCAGCGTGGGGCAGTCTACAGCTATTGACATGACCCCAAGGATCTAGGAACAACCACAAATCCTTCACGTGCTTGAAGACAGAGTCCTGTTGCTGTAGGATTCCTCTGTTTGACCACCGCTTGACCACCGTTGACCACAGCTTTCCTTGATGAATCCAGCTGAACCAATAGGACCTGATCCATGTCCAGGTCATTCCTGATCTACCCATGTGTCCTGTTTTTCCTGATGACACCTGCAACCTGGGGTTTAACAAAAACAGTTGCGGAAAGTGGCTGCATTCCGCAGCTAATGAGCAAAATCTAAGTCAAACAGCAAACACAAAAACATAGTTAGAAAAACACTTAAATGCTCTTTTAGAATCAATATGCAATGATTTCTGATAGCTTATGGAGTACTGGTGAGGGGAAAAAGTCTGGGAAAATGTGTAGGAGAGGTGTAATTTAACATCTCTGTGTATATGTGTTGTATGTAGTATGCTCTCACATTTTTTATTTTTGTGTTTTAGAATTCGTATGCAGGTAATTTCTGTACGGGGTTAAAACCTACACCTCTCTCTCTCTCTCTCCCCTCCCCCCCCCACTCTCCTCTCCATCCCTCTCTACCTCCCTCTCCCTCCCTCTCTCTCTCTCTCTCTCTCTCTCTCTCACTCTCTCCCTATCCCTCTCCCTCCCTCTCTCTCTCTCTCCCCCTCTCTCACTCCCTCTCCCCCCTTCCCCCCCTCTCTCGCTCCCTCTCCCTCCCTCCCTCTATCTCTCACCCTCCTCCCTCCCTCTCTCTCTTTCCCTCCCCCCCTCTCTCTCCCTCTCTCACCCTCTCCCTCTCTCTCTCTCACCCCCCTCTCTCCATCTCCTCTCTCACCCTCTCCCTCTCTCTCTCTCACCCTCCCTCTCTCCATCCCCCCCTCTCTCTGTCCCTCTCTCTCCCTCCCACTCTCTCTCTCCCTCTCTCACCCTCGCTCTCTGCATCCCCCCCCTCTCTCCTCCTCCCCCCTCCTCCTCTCTCCCTCTCTCCCTCCTCTCTCCCTCTCATTCCCTCCCCTCTCTCTCTCTCTCCATCGCCCCCCCTCTCTCCCTCCCTCTCTCACCCTACCTCCCTCCATCCCCCCTCTCTATGTCTCTCTCTCTGTGCCGCCCTCTCTCTCTTGCCCCCCCCTCTCTCTCCCCCACCCCCGGTCTCTCTCTCTCTCTCTCTCTCTCTCTCTCTCTCTCTCTCTCTTGCTCCCTCTCACCCTCCCTCCCTCCATCCCCCCTCTCTATGTCTCTCTCTCTCTCTCTCACCCTCCCCCTCTCTATGTCTCTCTCTCTCTCCCTCCCTCCCCCAATCCCTCCCCCCCCCACCAATCCCCCCCCCTCACTCCCCCCCCTCCCAATCCCTCCCTCCCCCCTCCTCCCACTCCCTCCCTCCCTCTATCCCTCCCACTCCCTCCCTCCCTCTATCCCTCCCACTCCCTTCCCCTCTCTCTCTCTCCTTCCTCCCCTCTCTATCCCTCCCTCCCTCTCTCTCTCTCTCTCTCTCTCTCTCTCTCTCTCTCTCTCTTCCCCCCTCTCTCTCTCCCCCCTCACTCTCTCTCTCTCTCTCGCCCTCACTCTCTCCCTCCCTCTCCCTTCTTCTCCTCTCTCTCTCCCTTCCCCTCTCTCTCCCTCCCTCTCTCTCTCTCTCTCTCTCTTTCCCCCTCTCTCTCTCTCCCCCTCGCTCTCTCTCTCTCTCTCTCGCCCTCCCTCTCTCCCTCCCTCTCCCTCCCTCTCCCTCCCCCTCTCCCTCTCCCTCTGCCTCCCTCCCCCTCCCTCTCCCTCCCCCTCTCCTCTCTCTCTCTCTCCCTCCCCCTCCCCTCTCTCTCTCTTTACCTCCCCCTCCCCCCTCTCTCTCTCTCCCTCCCCCTCCCCTCTCTCTCTCTTTACCTCCCCCTCCCCCCTCTCTCTCACTCTCCCTCTCTCACCCTCCCTCTCCCCATCTCTCTCTCACCCTCTCTCTCTCTCCCTCTCTCACCCTCCCTCTCCCCATCCCCCCTCTCTATTTCTCATTCTCCCTCCCCCCCTCTCTCTGCCTCCCCTTCCCTCTCTCTCCCTCCCACCCCCTCTCCCTCCCCCTCACTCTCTCTCTCTCTCTCTCTCTCTCTCTCTCTCTCTCCCCCTCCCTCCCTCTCTCTCTCCCCCCCCCCTATGTCTCTCTCTCTCCCTCCCTCCCTCCCTCCGCCCCCTCCCTCCCCCCCCCCCCCCCCCCCTCCCTCCCTCCTCCCTCCCTCCCTCCCCGCCTCACCCTCCCTCTCTCTCTCTCTCTCTCTCTCTCTCTCTCTCTCTCTCTCTCTCAAAGTGGATGACATTATTTAAGACAAGTTAGTCAGATATTACATACTACTAAAAAATGGGTGACAAGGTCAAACTTGATCATCCCCATTTAATTTCCATATTTTCTATAAAAGGAGTTCAATTATATTTTGCATATGCTTTTAAATTTCTCTCTCTCTCTCTCCAGAAGTGGATGGCATGGATTAAATTTCTATGTTTATTTATTATTTAAGATAGGTTAGTTAGATATTACATACTACTAAAAAATGGGTGACAAGGTCAAACTTGATCATCCCCATTTAATTTCCATCTTTTCTATAAAAGAAGTTCAATTATATTTTCCATATGCTTTAAAATTTTGATTAATGCAGGTCTTAGTATTTCAAACAATATATGTATCAATTAGTGTTATAACTTGAATTTATACCTTTGACAATAAACAAAAGCAAGAGCATATATCACCCTCTATATTTAGTTGTTTTAGCCAAGATATAAGAGGGATAGACTTCATTAAGACAACAAGATAAAGGCTTATATATTCCAAGAAAGAATTCACTTATTCTAAATAAACATATAAAAAATCCTAATGGAAATACACATGGCTCCTCATAAAATGAATGAAAGGAAGCCTTCGTCATAGATTTGCAAATTCAACTTTTCAAAAAATAATATTTTTTTGTCAAATAATAGTAATAGGTCATCTAAGGTCTAACCACTTAGGTGGAAGACATGAATATGAACATCTCCAAACCATCACCCCCTATTGTCCTATAGTGGGATCCTAAGGTTGACCCTTCCTTATTTTTTATGCTCATTGGATGGAAAATGAGTTAGGGAAATTTCAACTTACTTTAAGGATAAATTTGACTTTTTGAAGTAGAAGGTCACCTTTAGGGTGTGGCTACCCAATGGTAGTGAAATTCTTAGCACATGTGGTTCAAAGATGCACTTATCTTTGGATTGAACTTATTAAGGAGGTACTTCAACCAAGTTTTGATGTCATCACCTAACATTCTACATTACTCTTCATGAGATTTTCTATCATCCTAGCTATAGTGAAGACCTATGCTCAAATGAATTCAATTTGGTGGTTTCAAGCTAGGCTATACAATAACACATTAAATTTTTCTACATTCTCTAGGTGCAACTCTCCATTTCTAACCCTAAACAATATTACAGTTTTCATAAGACCACATCTCACAACAATGTTGCTTACTATACCCTTCAACACCAACTCTCTATTAAGGAATTATTTTTTGAACCACAATCCAGTCCTCTACTCCTATTAAAGTGATCAACATTAAGAAACATGTTGAACCAAATCCTCAACTCATGCTCATGAATTGCACTTAGGCACCTCTAGATACAGATTTATTATATACTTATAACAAACAAATCAAGAATTGTATGGCTAAGTTTAATTTAAGAATTTGGTCTCTATTTCCCTAGTCAAAATGATGCCTCTTCCAATCACTACTCAATTCACCCTCATCATTTGGTATGAGTGAATGAAGGAGGTTAACTCTTATTTGTTTCTAAAAAATGTGAAGTTACTTTTGTTATTGACCATGTTTCCAAGAGAACATTCTATGTGATGTAACCTCACGAATTATATGGAATTGTTATAAAGCGAGTCTTATCAATTTGATTGCTCCACCTTGGATGGCTTTCACCTTATCCCTTATATTCTCACTAAAGGTAATCGAATGTATTACCCTTATATCTTAGACACCCCATGATAGTCCCTCTCTATGGTATCAAAATAGTGCACAACCATACTCCTTTCATCTTATTTACATATCTTATTAGGATGCTTTTTCTAAACCTGATTGGTCAAAGTATGTTCCCCCACACTGATGTTCTTGGCACATGTAGATTCAACCACCACTCGTGCATCTACTAACTAGCAATGAAATTTATTTTTCTTATAATTCACATAGCATAAATGTTATTGATCTTTTGCCACTCCCTTTGTCATTTTTCACTTCAACCTTTATCATCATCTTTCTCCTTCTTTCTTCTAGAGACCTCAACCTTACAAATGTCCATCTCAATTTTGAATTGTCGATGATAAGTTAGGTTACATTTGTAATGATCTATAAATTCAGTGTTTAATTAAATCAAAAATTAAATGCACAACTAAGGGATGCACAAACTCCAAAATGGGTGAAAATTTTACAAATTCAATGTTCGGTTTAATAAAAAATTAAGTGCACAGCAAAGGTATAAGCAAATTCCAAAATGTGGGGAGAATGAAGTTAAGTTACATATATGCAAGAAGTCTTCAACCAAAGACAAGCTACAATGGTAGTAAGGAGTTGGCCCTATACCATATCTTGGGTGTGAATGATGTGCACGTTGCCTCATTTGTTGAAGCTCAAGATGGCAAAGTTTGGACTTTCTTGCATACCTTCAAATTACCTCTCCCTGCCCATAATACTCAAGTCAATTATGATGTATTTGAAGAGGATTTTAAGATTCTAGATGATGACCATAATATTCAGGTCAGTTATGATGTATTTGAAGAGGATTTTAAGGTTCTAGATGATGACATGGTGAGGTTTGAGATGGTTGCAGAACTGGTGAACTTGTGTTGTTGTTATCATGTGTCAACCTAACATTTTTGAGGTGGTCTAGGTTAGGGTGTGTGAAAGTAATGGTATGCTTCCAATAATAACTTATTACTTTTATACTTTACAAATTCTCAACTTTACCTAATCTCATAAGCTTATTACAAATTCTTAACTTTACAAATAGTACATAAATATTTTAATGACTTCAAAATTTTATCAATAATTTAAATATTTTAATGCCTATTAAAATTTATTAATAATTGAATTAATTATGTTAGTAATAATGTTAATTAAATTTGAAACAATTTCAAACATGTGAACTTTGAGGTTGCTAGATTTAATTCCACCATATGTTTATCTAGCCTAAACTTTAAAAATCTTGCAAATGCTATAAAATATTTATAAAACTTCTCGTACATCAAAAATATCTACAAAAAATATTGTAATTTGTTACACTACACCAAAATAACAAGAGAGCGACTGTTGTAGTAGTAGTCCCTGGCGGGGTGCTAGTAGCATGAAAGCAATCAGATGGAAATTGTTGATTTGCAGAGATGGATGATAAAGATTCCTAATACTGTCAATTTCGAATGACTATCTTGTTTGAAGAAAAATTCTCCAAAATAAAATAATCTAATAATGGCGCAAAAACGGTGCGAAAATTGTGTAAGTCCAAGAAATTCAGGTTAAAGACAAACATAGTCTATAATTTGTCAACAATACTAGGAGAATACCTTATACCCGCAAAGTGAGTGCTTATTGAAGATAAAGATGAACCACAACGAATTTCATGAAAGCAAAATAGCATATGAAATAGTAAATAGTTGCTAATACTTTTATTTCATAGACATAATTGATGTATTATATGGTTTGTTTGTGGCCAAAACTGTAAAAGTTTTAAGATTTTTATAAAAACTTAGGATAATACGTTTCAAATTTCAACTCTTTTGTTGTTTTAATGCTAGTTTGCAGCTTGCATTACTTCATCAACATTAAATGTTTAGGGAAACATTACTCATGTGTCTTTTACCCAATGTTTAAAAGTGTCATACATATAAAATTTTATACAAAGTTTAGAACTGTGATACATATAAAAAAATATTGAAATTGATTTTGGAAACTGCCACGATTCAGCGATAGGCCACCTGCAATTTCATCTCCCCACTTGTCACCTCTTCTATCTTCTATATGCTCTTTCCCCCTCTTCATTCCACTGCTAAGGGCTTTCCCAAGCACTTTGCTTACTGATGCAGATGAAGAGTTGTTAGTTCCTGTGACTGATGCTAATGAAGAGTTGTTTGTCCTTGTGAGTGGAATAACTTCCTGGTGTCAGCCTATTTCCTCGCCCTACCGCAATGATGAAAGCAAGTGTAACTTCTTTCCTCCCCTACCACAACGATGAAAGCAGCTACAACTTGCCCTTTCTAGAACGATAAAAGAAACTACAACTTTGCCACAACTATGAAAGAAGCTGCAACTTTCCCCTGTGAGTGGACCAACTTCATAGTGCTAACATATTTCCCCGCCCTGCAGTGGCGATGAAAGTAGTTGCCACTTGCCCTTGTTAGTGCAGTAACTTCCCAGTGTCTGATTGTTTCCCCGCTTCGTGGAAATGACAAACGTAGCTGCACAACCAACATGGATAGAAGCATAAAATCCATCAGTTCTGTGAAATTAGGGTGTTGGAGACAGGTACGATTTTTCCACTTGAAATTATACTTGAAGAGGTAAAAGAAACAAGCAAACTCAAAAAATTATACTTGAAGACGTAATAAAAATAGACAATAGAGGTAGATATATAAGTACAAGTTTTCACTGTATACTTAGAAATTATACTTAAAAATTATGGTTGAATAGGTAATAGAAATAGAAACAGAAAAACAAGTAATAAAAATAGATAATTGAAGAAGCTTGATATATAAGTACAATCCAATATAAGTACAAGTTGGATTGGGATACAAATATTTGCACCATAGTAAAATGATCAATAAAAACAGATAATTGAATACATCACATGCATACCTTAACCCTGTGGTCTGAAATTTTATTGTATGAGATGTACAGGTTACAGCTACACCAGTTACTAATTTCTATTTATTTAATTAAAGTATACAATATCACAAGAATAATAATTGAAATTATAAATTTAAGTAAAATAACTAAAGAGCTAGTTGGACAGGCATGCAGGGAGTGCATGTGGCCCACGTGTCTCAAATTTTATCATTAGAAAGAAGGAATGACACGGGATGTATGCGACACGGAAGGAACAACATTCTGGCCTAGTGACTCCCTCAACTACTTCACTTGTTATTTATAAGATGTCATTAATCTAGCTAGTTATTGAGAGAGCCAGAAAATTTTCAAAAGAGAACGAGATAGCAGTAATCAAAGAGAGCATCGCTCCTTGGAACAACTGCAACATATTCTTTCATGAACTTTTGTTCAAATATGTAAGTGCCTTTTATTTTCCCTCAAATTTAATTTTAATTTTGATAAATTTCAAGCGAATACAGACCAAAAGGGGTTGCTGACAACTAATAAAAGGCTGAAAATCCATGCATACCTTTATTTTCAAACTGAAATCAGAATTTAAATTATTTCTAGTTCAATTTATTACAGTAATATAAATTTAGGACACTTCACAGAATGATAGAAGGCTTAGGACTAGATTAACTCAGCTCAGAAACCAACCTAAGCAGATTTTGACTCAGGAGCACTCAGATTACTCTGACAATCATATCAAAATATTGATCTCAAATACATCATTTGTTTTAACTCGCATAGAGAAAATTGAGCTTAGCTCAGGTAAATCCAACAACAATAAATTGTTTTAACTTTCAAGGGGGCAATTTAGCTTGGCTTAAGTATATACAACAACAGCAAATTGTAGAGGTACTAAAACACATTGCCTATTTCCGAATGGTGTTTTATTAGAACAAAATAACTCAGCTCAGACTAAGAAGACCAAATTCCCAATAGCAAAATTATAACCAGACATGTAGCATAATATTCCAAAAAGGAAATGGTAACATTATTCCTTACCGTAAACCAGATACAGTTCTGCGTTGTCTTAGCTGGCCCAACTCCCCTGCCGCTGTTGAGGAGGACCTCTGTTCTTCAATTATAGCTCTACTGCGCAAGAATCTACCCCTAAGTAAGGCCTGCAAAGAAGAACAAATAGTATTCTTAGTGATGCTGAAAGATATCACTTGTCAGCGTTAACAAGTGAAAAAATAAAAAACGACAGTTCCTAAACAGAAATATTAAGACCCTTCTGAAAATAACAAAAAATCTTCCTTCTTTCTGTTTCTCGCAATCCAGCTTTATGACAAAATCACTTTATCTGATATACTATTGAAACTTGAAATCTTCAATAACTTGAGATTGATATTAGATGCATTATCCTCTCAAGTATTTCGGTGTTAACAAAAGCACTGCAACCGGTCCAGTTTCTAACGATCTGGCTAGATCAGAACTTCGCATGGGCACAAACTCTGTACAGGAGCACGATTTGACCACCCCCAACCTCAAACTTTACTAGCTAATAAAACCTCAAAAAACCATCAGTCTCAACTTGTCCCAAGAGCTGGTCGAAAGAAAGAATCAACCCAAGGTTGGGATGGATAATAAACTGGCTTGTTGGCTTGTAGATAGCACCAGAGTTGCATGCATGCAGATAGACATGTGGCAGTAAATTTGGATATAAATAAATTGCCCGGGTTACCAAAAACTTTGGAGATTATAAAACTTTGCCACAAGTCGACTTTGGATAAAATAAGGTTGAATGAACTTTGGTTAAAAACCTAGAACGAACTTTAAATGAACTTTGTAAACTTTGCTTAAAATGAATTGTCACAACAAATTTTAAATAAACTTTGTATAAAATTACTTTGTCACTGCATTTTATTGCATCAGGAAAACAAATTGTGCAATAAGACGTCCATTCAAAACCTTCGCTAAAAAATCGATTGACAAATATAATAGCTATAAAACTTTGGTTAAACCATAAATAAACAGGGAAAAATAGTCAACGCGAAATTTAATTGGAATTCAACGATCGATCAATCGCTATAGTCCCATGCTGGAGAAAAAGACTAATAATAATAATTCACTAGATATGAGATGAACATCATTTAATAAATAACATCTTAGCCATTAAAGTGTAAGATAATAAATAAGTTCTTCATAAATGTCTATACGGTTAGAAATATAATCATAAAAATTTATATAAAAATAACATTTACAATATTTTTTTTAATGTATCATAAATATTTATGGAAAAACATAAGCAAATTTTTAATATATTAAATCCTTTAACCATGAAAAAAATGAGAGAACCGCTTACAACTTTTTACTAACTCGACATCCCAACCATCTCCTATCTCCTATTTTTCGTTTCTAGGTCCAAGTCGGCAGGCGAAACCCTGAATGAATGAAGAGTGATAGCGATGTGGAAAGCCCCTCGTAAAGAATAAGCAAACCAGGGCTATGGGGAGGATGAATAGAAACAACGGCAAGCTCTTTCACTAGGCAAGAGCTAACGCTTGTTATAGGGCATTAAATGCTTGTTTAGCTGTAAGTTTGATAGTGGATAACACATCACGTTTATTTTTTATTTATCTAATCACTACCCAAACGTGTTATCGGGCTATCAAGCTTGCAGCTAAACAAAAATTTAATGCCCAAGGTAACTCTTGCCCTTTCACCAAGGTCGTTAACTCTTGCCCTTTCACCAGGTCTCCCACCAGTACTATGCATCACGCAACAACGCGAAGCGGTACGTACAATACCCAACCAGGTGGGTGAATCACTCGTATCAGCGGAATTAATCCGCATAACGGGCACTGGACACTCGCATACCTAGCACAGATATTACGCATATACGGCGGGGATAGCTCGCATAACCGGGAGATCTGCGGTGATTACGCGCATATAGGGATGGAAACGGTCGCATAAATAGCAGAGACAAGTCGCTTATCTGAACGTCGTATCCTGCTATGATAACCCGCGTTTCCTTTGATAATTCATGTTTTACATGACAAATAGCGTATATTGATGATAATTCGCGTAAGATCTGATAAATCGCATATCCCCTGATGATAATTCGCGTAGCTATGTAATAGTTCGCATAACCAGAGACAATCCTCATATTTTGCCGCGATTATTAGATATATAACTCGCATAAATGGACCAAATGCTCGCATATCAGCGTAATTATCCGCCCATCCTGCGGTGATAACCCGCGTATTCAGCGATAATTGACATATCAAGTGTTGATAACTCGCTTACCAGGGCGATGATCCTCATATTCTGCCTTTATAATCCGCGTAACCCACTAAACCTCGCATTCCATCGTTGATAACTGGCATATCAAATGATAGTTCGCGTATCCAGTGATAATCGGCATATCTGGTCGCATATCGGCAGTTGTAATAGCATATTAGGCGGCGATAAACCGCAGATCCAGTTGAATTTAGTCGCTTATCACAGAAGAACTCGCATATCCCGCGGATATCTCACATATCCAGTACTGCGCGCCTTTAACCTCAGAAGAAAAAATCTTCATGCGGGCCGCGAGGTCGTAGGTGTTTCAGTTTGGCTTGAACCCCATCTACAGACGAGTCGACCCAGAGTACCCAATTTTAACTATACAGGAGGTGTTGGACAATGGTTTCGCTTACGGATTCGAGCGTCTCATAGCGCTTGGCCCTTGCAGGGAACAGGGTCTATCCCTTATTTCTGTTTTAAAATGTTCAATTTGCTACAGCTACTGGAACTCCCATTGATGTTCCTCTAATAGTTCCGAACTTCGCTTCTCGCATCTCCGTGGCTATCCCTGTAACACCGCCGGCCTCTGCTGCTCTTCTGCCAAAAGGCGTTCTTCCGACAATCTGGGTGCAACAGTTTTTGTGATCAACCAGGATTCGAATCCCTCACTCTGAGTGAAGGAAAAGGAGGATCTGCGGGCATTGGTACAACTATAATGTACTCACAGGTTATGTACATCCATGTCGTATGGAGTCTAAATCACCACTCAGAACCGAACTGAATGAGTCTTAAAACCAGAGTTTCCATTAATTTATCTTCTTTACAGGAACAGTGTGTTTCGATTAATTTATCTTCTCTATAGGAGCAGTCTGTTTTAGAAAGTCTGTTTCGATTAATTTATCTATCTTCGCTATAGGAGCAATCTGTTTTAGGAACAAGGTTTTGATATTTTACCTTCTCCAAGATTTATCCCTAGAGAACAAATAGCTGCTTGTCTGAAATGGCTTTTCTAATATGTGCTTGAGATGTAACATTCACTAGATAATCCAATTTTGAGAGCAATGCACCACGGATTCTTCCATTCCATTTCAGTTGCAGTTGTATAGACGTTTGCCCTTTTAATTCTCTGAAAATAAAACCGTTTATGTTTCCCACCTCAATCTGGTTATTGTCCTTCTTCACAATAGCTTTAGAGTTTTGCAAAGCAAGAAGGGATAGGGATTTGGCTTAAGCTTGAGCTATAGAAGTGATAATGGATGGTCTTTAATCATATAATTAGGACTTTGATGTTGGGAATAGGTATTTAGGGGCTAAACCAATTAAGACAAGCTTTTATTGGCAATTTGGACAATCACATGATCCTTTAGGAATTTAATAAAGTTGGCCCTAACAACAATACATTTATGGGGCATTGGGTTAAACCAAGACATCATTTGGGACTTGTGACATAAAATAACAAACTGGTTTGCCCAAATGATCTAAAAGGGCCACTCTTGGATGGGTACATTAGAGAATTCCACTTAAACCTAGCAACACAACTCAAGTGCCTTATCAACAAAGAAGACTTGGACACACTTAAATAAGACCACTTGGGTATTCTGCAAACGTTATGGGCCACAACTAAGAACTAGATAGACACAAAAATAGAAAAAACATGGAATATTTCATCAAATTAGGAATCCCTTGGATTTGACTACTACTACAACCCAAATTGTACATTCCTGATAAAAGCTCCTATCCACAATACACAATTTGATAGCAACCTTCAAGAAGGTCAGCCACTATCACCTTAGCAACATCTACTCTCACTTTAGGCTGACTCTCCTATGACTCAAGGGGGGTATCCCTTCTTAGGATCACTAAGGTTTAATAAAAAAGGCACAAGGTAATGTAAATGGTAGCCTTAATGAAACATATTTCTTGGAAATTTTAGGGTTTTTTGTAAGAAAAGGAAAAAGAGTGATGAAAGGATATGAAGACCATTGCCAATATTCTATTAAGGCATGGAGTCCTGAGGAATCAAGTGGCAAGATGAGATTAATAAAAAAACCTCTTAGAAGTCAATCACTCAGTGTTTTCAGATTAGGGCAAGAGGTTAGAACCCAATAGAAATTAACTCTCTGGATAATCAAGGAGAATTATGAATTCATGACTAATAGAAGGGATCCCTCCAAGGAGAAATCCTTCAACCATAAAATCAACTATGGCATGAAATGGAATCAAAATCCTTACTAAGGAACTTGAGAGTGTGGCCTAGCAATGAGAGTTAAAACTTACCGCAAAACAACAAAGAAGGGCATGTGAGAAGAGCCTCTAGGCATTCTCCCTCCAAGTGACAAAGTTGCCCTTCAAATGGACTGATTTTTGCAGCCATACCATAGTCTTGAAAAATCACAATAATACCTTTAAAAAAGTAGAAGAATAACCAAGGGGAAAAAACCTTTCTAAATAAAAAACATTCACCACATAGATAGGCCTTTAACACCAAAATTCCTCTAATAAATACATTTTCATTAAGCTCCAAGGAGAGGAGTGTTCTCATAATCCAAACATGAGTAAAAAAGAGGAAGTTTTCCTATATTTATATAGTGAAATCTTCTCTCTCTACAATAAAATAATAATATTTGATTTAATTCCTTAGATCTAGCCTAAGAAAACTAAATCTCACTCCTAAAATCAAGTAAATTATCACAACATAAAGATAAAGTGGTCAAAACATATGTACAATGATTTGATGAGAAAATGTCTCAAAAAGAGGGGTCAATCTACCCAATAAGTGATTAATGGTCCAAGATGCCCACACCTAGCTTGAAGATGCCATAAAACATGGTGAAGGAAACTCTAACAGACACCATGATTTTCTCTACATGATTGACAAAGGCACAACAACTAGCTAGAAATTTGACTTGAGGTGACTTAAACATAATTTGGAAGGTTTCCAAGGCAAGATATGTCTCAATATTGGTCCAAATCAATCATCAAAGAATGGTCAAATGTCTTCCAGCCAAAAAAAACCTTTCAAGGTTGTAATGTCCCATTCTGAGTGATCATTTCATGGAATCAACTTAGTAGCCTATTTGATTTCCATAGGCTATAGTTTTTTTTTTTTGTAAGCTAGGGAGAGACATTCTTTTTCTATTATCACAAATTGAAATCACTACATGCTTGTGGTGATCTCAACCTGCCCCGGGGGGAAACCGGGTTTATTGACCACCTTAAGTTTTTGATAGCTATCCAAAAATAAAAGGTTCTCATTCTGTCTTTCCATGCTTTATACACATCACCCTTATGGCTATTAAAACTGATTTTTGTCTGCATACTAGAATAACAAAAAGTCCTACAAATAACTAACTATAACTAGAAGGAGATTTTATAAAAACCTCTAATTATCATGCTTTCTCTACTTGTTCACTATGCCTGCCTGTTGCTCCTTCTCCTTTTTGAGACCCGATCCACTCGCTTGTAACTGCTGCTGAATTTTGTCCATCTTCTTATCCTGCATGAACAAGGTGATTTGGATGTTCCTTAGCTCCTTTTTCAGATTTGGTATCCCTTGGGATAATTCTGCCATTTCCAAGGCTACTTGTTCCATAGCCTTGGCAAGCAGTCTCTTCATAACCCAGTAGACGTGAAGAGATTGTTTGTATAGTGTCATGCGACCACGCGTATTGCCCGGATCTAGGAGGAGACATTCCCAGTCCTCTAATTCCGACTCCGACTGACCCTGAATTGCCTCCTCTTCCAGCTGCTTGATAATCCTCCTGATTTTTTGATTGGTATTTTTGCAATAATCCCTTTCAGCAAACTGCACTTTCCTGCCTATAGATTTCCTCACCCTCCTGACATTCCCTGTTACACTGTCCTCTCCGATTCCTGCCATTCCTCCTCTTCCTCTTCTTCCTTGCCCGCTTCTCTCTCCAGCTCCTCCTCTTCTCCTATATCCTCCCCTGCCTCGCCTTCTTCTCCCTCCTGCCGGACTCTCGCATTCCCCTCCTTCCTCATGTTCCTGGTAGCCCCCTGCGTCATCTTTTCCTCTTTTCAGAACCTTGGCCCTTCCTAACCTTCCCGTCCTGCCGAAACTCTCACTCCCTGGTTCTCCTTTCTCTCTATCAGAGTTGAACATCTCAACGTCGTCCTCTGAGTCATCATGGATTGAGAGAATTTCCTTCTCTGTATCCACCTCCATTATTCCTTTGCCTTTTTCTTCTCGGTCCCCTCGGCCTTGGTTTCCTCCCTCTGTCTTACTCCTCGTCCATCTTCTTGAGGTCATTCTGCTCCCCTCAGCCATATTTTCCTTGCGCTCTGACTTCCTCCTTTGAATTACTGCTCTCTCTTCCAGATCCCTAATCGTCCTCCTTCTTCGTTCTGTGTTCGTCGTTGCTTTGCCAATTTTCCTCGTTCTTCTGCATGCACCTTTCCTGTTCCTTCGTTTCTGCCACCTCTTCTCGCTTATACCTCCCCTCCTCCTTCGCCTCTTGTGGTCTGCCTCCCTTTTCATCTTTCTACCCATTTTCTTCGTGCTATCATGTCTCTGTCTAGTCCCTGACACCCTGACAAATCTCCCCTCCTCCATCGGTACTCTACCATCTCCTCGCCTTGAGATGATATCCCTTGCCACGATCCAGTTGTCCTCGCTCATCATGACCTAATCACCGCCTGCTCGGTCCTGCTTGCTAACCTGCCGAGCATTAATTATCCTGTGCACTGCCGTTCTCATCCCGATCGGGAGTCCTTTAATCATCCCCTTATCTGGTAACTGATTCATTATGGTCATGGGTGATTATGTTTTTAAGTTCTACCCAGCTCGGGTTATTCTCTATTGAGGACCAGCTGTTGTCCAATCTTCTGACCGGTTCTTTACTCCCCCAATTCGCCAAAAGGTCCGCAGCCCTATTCCCTTTTTACCTCACATGGTTTATAACTTTATATTCAATTCTCCTTAGTAGCCCCGCTATATCTTGGATAATCCCCGTTGTCCTCCAACTTTTAGCCACTTGCTCCCAGCTCTTGCTGTCCTTTAGTTTACGGAGCATCTCTATTGTTACCTGCGAATCTCCTTCTATCTCCAAATTCATGTATCTATTCCTCACTGCTATCCTTAACCCCTGATGCACCGCCCACAGCTCTGCTTCATTATTCATCATTTCGCCTCCCCATTCCACAAACACCCACCTTGTATTTTCCTTACTGTCCCTAAAGATACCCCAAAAGCCTGCCGGCCCTGGGTTTCCTTTCGACGCCCCATCAAAGTTCAGCTTAATAAAATTCTCTCCGGGATATCTGAATTGGTTAGGGCTCTGGGTTTGAGATCTTATCCTATTCTCTTTTCTGGGGTAGATCATACCAAAGTCCATATTTAATTTGGATACTATTCTCCTTTCCTCCTAATTCATTTTCCAATCCTCCTCTTCCCATGCCTCAGACAGAACTGTTTCTTTCATCGATTTACATATTTCCTCCCATATTCTTGCAGGTTGATTACTTTTCTCCCGAAAGATCCTCCTGTTTCGTTCTTTCCATAGAGACCATATTACGAAGCCCACTGACAAATTCCATATTCTTCTCACCACTCTGCAAAGGAATTGTCCTTTGCCCCATCGCATAATGGTATTCTGAATGCTATTAGGGTCTCTCTTTGTCTTTCCAAAAAGTATTTCGATTTCTTCCCATAAACATCTTGCATATGGACAATTGTTCAGTATGTGCTCCTGAGTTTCTATTTCTCTGTTGCATAGACTGCATCTTGAGGGTCCATTAAAACCTTTCTTCTGGATTTTATCCCATGTTAGAATCCATTCTTTGCTCACCAGCCATGCGAATATTGTTATTTTCGGCCACCACTTGCCCTCCCATATCACTCTCCAGTCTGTCGTTCCTTCCTCCCTTTCCTGGTGCGTTGTCAAATAGTAGGCTTCCTTTACTGTAAAGGTTCCTTTCATTGTTTTTCCCCATTTGAGAATGAACATTCCTGATCTTGTTTTAATCTTCCTCAATTCTACCTCTTTAGTATATATTTTCCCCAGATCTTGGTTTATATTTTCATACCATTCTTCTGGCTTCCTCCACACCCTCCATATTTCATTGGTCTCTCCGTCTTTCCAATAATCCCTCACATATTCCAATCCTGCCCTCTTCGCTTTCTGTTGAACTTCTTGTAAAGTTTGTATCTCTGTCAGTTTGTCTCTCTGTTGCCATCCCTCCTCCCAAAATCTAGCACTACTTCCTTCACGTATTTCCCAGAAGGCATGATTGTTTACAATGTACCTATTCTGGCTTGCCAGTTCCCAGATTGAAGATCCTTTTGGGATTTCTTCAAATCTCAATCTACTCGCTACTGTTTCAGGCATATTATATTTCTGAGTCCATATTCTCTTCCATACATCATTTCCCCCTTGCACCCACCTCCACCATAATTTTGCTCCTAGCACCTTGTTTAGCATTTCAGGATCTCTCATACCTAGACCCCCTTCCTCTTTTCTTTTCATCAGATTTTTCCATGAAACCAAAGCCCATTTCCTCTGTTGTTTTGGTCCACCCCATATAAACTTCCCAAATATTTCTTTCATTTTTGTGCACGCCCCTCTGGGTGCAGCCATGATGGATAGAGGGTAAATAGGTATCGATTGAAGGACCGATTTCAAAAGGACAATTCTGCTAGAAATGTTCAAAGATCTAAATGACCAACTTGCAAATTTGTTTTTTATTTTTTCTATAGTACTCTGCCAATTTTTCATTCGAGTAGGGTTTATATCCAGCTGATTCCCCAGATACTTAGTAGGAAGTTCCCCCGGTCTGAAGCCTAAAGTTCTGGTTAGATGAGCCTTGATTGAATCAAGAGTATTAAATATGAATGTACATGATTTTTCTTTGTTAATTTCCATGCCTGATGCCTCCATGAATATTTCTAATATTCTTTTAATGTTCCTCACCTCTTTGATTGAGACCTCACCGAATAGCATAATATCATCTACAAACTGCTGGTGGGTGATGGGCAAATTGTTTCCCCATAGTTTTAAGCCTTTGATTTTCTTTTCCCTTAGCGCTTTTTTGAGATTTCTCCCTAAACCTTCAACTACCATTATGAATAGGAATGGGGAGATAGGATCTCCCTGCCTAATTCCCCTTGTTGCATTAAAGGTGGTTGTTGGGACACCATTTACTAGAATTGAGAAATTCGGGGTTGAAATCATGTTGTAGACCCATTCGATCCATCTACTATCAAATCCATATGCTCCAAGAACCGCTCTGAGGTATTTCCAGCTTAAACGGTCATAAGCTTTTGATAGATCTAACTTCATCATCATTCCTCTCTGCTTTTTCTGATTTAGGGAGTGTATCATCTCCTGAGTAACTAGTAATCCATCAAGTATTTGTCATCCCTCCACAAAGCCAGTTTGCTCTGGTGAAATAATATTCGGAAGTAAAGGCTTTAATCTTTTCGCTATCAGGGTAGCTATAATCTTATATATGACATTGCACAAGGCTATTGGGCGAAAACCTTGAACATCCTTAGAATTATTACTCTTAGGAATCAAGGTTATAAAGGTCGAGTTAATACCTGGCCATATCTTTTGCTTCATTCTTGATTCCTCTACAGCTTCCAAGACTTCCTGGCCTAGAAAGTACCATCCTGCCTGATAGAATTCCACTGTATATCCATCTGGTCCTGGTGCTTTGTTCTTGCTCATATTCATCACAATTTCTTCCACCTCTTCCAAAGTTACTGCCCTCATCAAGGCCTTATTTTTCTCATTTGTTATTAATCTTGGAATTTCCTTGCAAATACACTCTATTGCTTCTCCTCGATCTCTTTGTGGTTCTGTGAGAATCCCTTTGTGATAATCCACTAAAACTTTTTCAATAGCTCCCTATTCTACTGTCCTTTCCCCCTCTGCATTTTTGATAGAGAAGATCCTATTCCTTTGTCTGTTCTGAACCATAGCTTGATGAAAAAACTTGGTATTTCTTTCACCTTCGCGCAGCCAGTTTATTCTTGACTTTTGTCTCCACAAAATCTCTTCCTGTTTCCTTCTTTCTTCTAGTTGGCCGATTATTCTTCCCTCCTGATTGCTTCTTTCCTCATCCCTCCCTTCCAAAATTATTTTTTGTTGTATTTCTTCCATCTCTTTCTCTAATTTTTGTTTTTCCTCCATGATGTTCCCAAACTCTTCCTTGTTCCATTTTTTGATTTTCCCTTTGATTTCTTTGAGTTTCAACTGTATGGTATTCATCTTTCCCTTCCATTTAACTTTACTCTGGGTCCACCATTCTTCTACTTTGTGTAAGAATTGAGGATTTCTGAGCCAGAAGGCCTCAAATCTAAATGGTTTCTTACCGTTGTTTTTCTTAATATCAATTTCCAGTCTGATCAGCTAGTGGTCCGAGCCTAAGGCTGGCAAAATTTTAGCTTCTATAAACACATCCCGATTCAAAATTTGCTCAGATAAAAGAAACCTATCTAATCTCGAGGCAATTTGGTTTTTTCCTCCCCTCCTATTATTCCATGTATTAACACCGTTAGTTGTAGGGATATCTACCAGCCTCTGTTCTGTAATCATCTCATTGAACTCCTCCATACTCTGATCCGGTCTCCTTACACCACCTTTCTTTTCCCCTATCGTTCTAATCATATTAAAGTCTCCTCCTATTATCCATAGAGTTCCAGGGATAATTCTTCTAATAGCTTGCATATTCTTGAGGAATTCCTTCCGCTCCCTGGGGGTGTGCAGTCCATAAACCCTTGAAATAAGAATTCGCTCCTCTGATCCCATCAACCTGAACATGCTTGTTAGTATTCTAGGAAAACTAATCCAATTCTCAAAAATTACCTCCTCAGGGTTCCAGATGACTGCCAGACCCCCTGCTGTTCCATCTGCATCTTGGGCCATTACCTCGTATTGTGGCTTAGTCCTTTTCATAATTTCTACCAACTGTTGATACCCCATTTTCGTTTCCTGGATTATCACTATGCTCGATTTATCTTTCTTCAATCTTTCCTTTAAATATCTCTGCTTACCTTTACTGTTAAGTCCCCTGATATTCCAGCTTGTGACTATCATTTATAACTTTTTGATGGTTGTTGAAATACCTCTGAAAGAGGTATCACCCTTCCTGAATTTACCAATATTTCTCCTACTGCTTGAATCGTTTCATTTAAAGTTCATCTTCCTCTCTTTCTACCCCCCTTGCCAGTACCATCCATTCCCAGGCTTTGGTTTCCCTGTGACCCTGTTTGATCTATTTGAATCTCTGAGGTGCTACCCTTCGTCTCCTTATATTTCTGGAATGTATCTTTAAAATATTGTTTCTGTGTTTTTGGAATGAATCTTTCATCTAGATTTTTCCATTCTTGAAGCAGTTTTTTCATTATTCTTTCTTCTTCGACCCCATTATCTTTTTGACTGTCTGATTCGGTCATCGTTTGTCCTACTATGTTCCCCTGACTTTCCCCCATCTCTTCTTCCACTTCTTTGTTCTGAGTTATACTTTTTTCTATTGTATCTTTTATGATATCCATTGGTGCATTTTCGTTATCCTCCTGTTCCTTCCTTTCTCCCTCATTTTCATCTTCCTCCTCCTGAAGGACCTGAAACTTGTTTTGGTTTTCGACTGCTATATTTTTCTCTTTTATTTGAATCCTCATTCCCTCCGTGTTTGGTTTCTTCCTCCTTTGGATCTCCTTGAATCCCTCATCCCCGGTATCCGATCCTTTTGTTCTTCTCTGTTCTTCCTCCTGTGTCCTTGTTTCTTCTGCCTCTCTGTTTTGTGGGCATTGCCTAAATAGATGTCCGTACTCATGGCATCTTCTGCACCTGAAGGGAATATGCTCGTAGTCTATTGGCTGCTGCCATATTTCATCATGGTATTCCACCTCTATATACTCCGGCAAAGGCTCTGCTATATTCATGTACACACATATCCTTGCATAAGATGTGTACTTCCCTCTTTTGGTTGACTCTGCCACCTTAACAAAAGTTCCGATCGAGTTGCCAATCCCTTCCAATATATCAGGATCCCAAAACTCCATTGGTAATCCGAATAATCTGACCCAGATGGGAGCTGCCAACAGTTTCTCATTATCTGGGTTGTATCTATCCTCCCAGTGCCTCATAAATAAGCCTGCATTGTTCATAAAGTATGGCCCCTCTTCAAAAGTTCTCTCCTTATCCTCTAGATTTGCAAAAATGACTGTGAAAAAGCCTTTTGCTCCTAGTTTTAGATCTATATGCCCTTTTGGCCTCCATCTTTGTTGTATCCATTTTGTTAAATCCTTTTCAGATGGCCAAAACCCTATAAACTTACAGATCAAAGCATGATCTCTCATATAGCACCTATAATCTTCAAGTTTGTTATTTGGGATTACATACCTTGGTTTTTTCTGTGCCCTAGGTAAACACCTGCTTCCCATTCTTGCTTGCCATCGATTCCCCAACACTGGCGCATCTCTGTTGATCTCCTTCTGCGTCCCTTGCAATCCGCTTCCATTTGTTTCGCCTGCTACTACATTCCTAAAGGAGGGGATCTCTCCCCTCCCCTGTTTTCCTTCTATAGAACCCTTCAGCCCCGGCCGTTTTCTTTCTCCCTTCCACTGTTCGTTTTACCCTTGCGAAGTTTCCTCCTGCACCCGTTTAACCCTTCTATCGCCTCCCAGGCTTCCGTTTCCATCTGCTTTGGCTCTGAAAACCCTATTCTCTCAAACCCTAACGCGCTGCATCAGTTCGATCCCTCCTTCCATAGGCTATAGTTGGTAAAAATAGGATTGAGTGATTTAATTATTTGATGTCACTTGGGAGAAAAAAGAAACATTATAATGGTGGATTGAAAAATTAAATTAAAAAGGTGTTATTAGGTGAATATGGAAAAATAAGGAAAACTTTATAAAGTCACTTTATATTTAATATAAAGGAGGGACCCATGGTATTCTAATGATCCATGGTATAGACCCATGGTATTATAATTATGAAAGTTATAAAAAGGGAATTGGAACTCAATTTTGAGCATGCATTGGTTATTTTCCTAAATTGATTTTGGTGAGTTCTTGGATATTTGAGTAAAGGGTGTGAAACCCTCATGATATATAGTTTCAGTGGTGAGATTAATCTAGCCTAATTGGTTAATATTGGTTTCAATTGTGAGACATATCCACCCTAACTGATCCAAGGGAAGAATTACTCATATTATTCATGCGATTTAATGAGAAGAAGACAGCTGAATTTACCAAAGATCTTGGATCTTGGAGATAGAGACAATTTATCCATTGCAACATTTCAAAGGTCTTTTGGGCGGGCCAAATTCTATATGGGCAATTGAATATTTTGTACAGACTGATTTTACATGTGGCAAGCCGAAATTATCAAGATAAGTCGAATTAAATGAAGAAGGCCCAATTCCTTGCAACAACAAAGTAAATTTTGTAAGGGTTGAAATCTATTTGTGGGAGCTAAGCATTTCAGTGGATATTGAATTAAATCACCAAACCCAAATTTAATTGGGGTTACAATTTTCCTTGTGGAGGCTAATTTTATTTAGGGAGTCTGAATGTCATTGCAGTAGCTAAACACATCTAAAGAAAGCTAAATTATTTGATGAGGTTGATTTAATTTCCAAGAGGGTGTATTTCACTGGGCAGGTCGATTTATTGAGGGGCCAAATTGATTTAGAGGACATTGCATTCTTCTTCAAAGTTTGGAGATCTCATCTTACTTTGAGGATACATTTTCCTTTGTTCCTCATCACTATGCCATTTTCTAAAGCAACTTCCAAGTTCCAAAAAATAATTTATTTTGTATGTAAACTCTTGGTTTAATTTAATAAAATTTGGCTAGAGCATTTGGTATCTATCTAAGTAAATTTTTTACGCAAAAAATAATTAGCAGTGGTTTCTTAATTTTATTATGCAATGTATTGCATGCAACATTTTTGAATAAATAATTACTTGCAAAGTGTTTGACAAAACTTCTGAAATAAAATTTGAAAAATTTGCAACTTAAATCAATAATATCAGTAGGGACATATTAGAAAAAGAGAATTGGAGCTCGCTTTTGAGCATACATTGGTTATTCTTCTAAATTGATTTTGGTGAGCTCATGGAGCTTTCAGTAAAGGGTGTGAAACCCTCATGAGATTCGATTTTGGTGGTAAGACTAATCCACCCTAGTTGGTTAAGATTGGTTTTGGTGGTGATATATATCCACGCTAGCACATCAAAAAAGGAATCAATCAAAGAACTTCATTGCCATACATTGTGGGATATGGAGGGAGTAGTGATTCATCTAGTTGCAACAACTCGTATTTTTTAGGCCAAATTAATTAGAGCAGACCAAGTTCATTCTAGAGGTTGACTTCCTGGCAGTGGTCAAGCAAATTTTGTGAGGTTGAATTATATAAGGAAGAGGTCAATGAGTTGAGGATGCTAAATTAAATTTAGGGGGTGATTCCATCTTGTAGAGATTGAATCTCATGGCAATAGTTGAATAGAGTGTGAAGGAAAAATTCTTCATTCTTGGGGGTTGAGTTAATTGTGGAGGTTGATATCTTTCATTGTGGAGGAAAAATTAATTAAAGGGAAGATGAACCCTTTGTTTGGAAGCTAAATTCTTTCCTGGAGGGTTGAATCAGTGCTAAAGAGGTCACATTCTTCCTTGTGCAGGTTGAGTTTATTGATTTCCGAAGCAATTTCTAGGTTCTAGAAATAATTATTTCTTATAATTTCTTAATCTAGTTAAATAAAAATTGACTGAGACAATTGGTGTTTATTTTGATGAATCTCATTTATTAAAATTTCATGGAGTAATGATTCCCATTTTTTTATGCCAAAGGTTTAAAAAAAAAATTTGCTCACAAATTATTTGTAAAAATGTATAAAAGAAAAAATTAGAGGTTGTTTTGCAAGTGAGTGAGTATATTCTAGTTGGGGACATTATAGTGGTATCAAATTCATGCATCCTATCATCCTTAAGGGTTTTTTATTTGAGATGTGATCCTATTCAGTTGCAGCGAGAATTAGTCTATTAGAGAAAAAAGATGAACACAATTATCATATAGGAGCATTGGTTAGAATTCTTGCAAAAATTTGAAGACTATAACAAGAACCTAACAAAAATACTAGATTAGGTTGGAGCATTGTCAATCTAATTATTAGTTGATACCAACAAAAATAATTATTACAATACAGGAAATCATGAAGGCTAAAAACCAGTGAAGGGGAAAGAAGATTACATATATGAAGATGATAATGTAGCAGTTGAATATCAAGAAATCAATATCACCAACACAATTGTCGAACATAATCCTAGCCATGAAGAAGCCAACCCATGCAAAACAAATGGGGTGCATGAAATATCTACTTTATGTCAAAATTCACCAGAAAATCATGTTCAAAATTCCATGTCCAATAATGATGCAACATTGAGCAACAAAGTATTTTTCCATATTGTAGTTACAAGGGAGATGACTCTTGTTGTTTCAGAGGCAGAAGATGAAAATTGTGGTCAAATTACAAAGGACAAATTTGGAGAGGTTGCACATGTTAAACAAAAACAAGATGATGTTATTAAAGTCCTTAAATATGAACATTTAGATGCATATTTGCAGCATGAATTTACCCAAGAAGTGTTTATTGTGAGGAAAATTCAGCATAATAGTGTGGTTCGGCTTATTGGTGCTTGCACAAGCCCATCATATTTGTGTAGTATAACAGAATTTATGAATGATGTATTGTCTATGATTATATGCACAAGAAAAAAGGTGTTTTCAAGCTTCTAGCTCTTCTTAAGAATATTTCTTTTTTTGTTGAATATTTTAGAGAACAATGTTACCTCAAAGTCTAGCAGGTTTTGTGAGAGGTCTCACAAGACAAGGGCTAGACCAAGATACAACAATGTAGTGCAACTCATTATCACCTCCACACTCCACCTCTTATTCTTTAGTGGAGCTTCACCGTAAGCCTGAGGATTCCTAGTATTGGTCACCTAATAGAAATTGTAAAGCAATAGCTCAAAGGTAACAGCTTTGTAAGGCTTAGGTAAGGCACTCTAACTAATATCAAGACTCAATCCAATGAAATAAGGAAAATCATGCAATCCAAGGGAATCTACCAAGAGCACTTATAGCCTAGGGTTTGAGTAATATGATACAAAAGTGTGATGTCCCTTTATGATCCTTAGAAGAAAAAGGGGTGTGAGTCACAACGTATCTAGATCAATGTTATCATAACTAGACCAAACTTGTTTGAAGAGGAGGAAGAACAGGTGCTCAAGAAGAGGAGCATAACAAGAGTAGTAGTGATGAGGTTCCACCAAATAGGAGACTGTCTGGAGCCTCTATATCCAAACTCTCATGTGTTCCTAGATACGACACCTTTAGAGTAAAGGAAGTCATAAATGGGAAACGGGCCACAATCCTCGTGGATAGGGGTTCCACCTGTAACTTCATCGATGCAGCCCTGGTGGAAAGAAGGCACTTAGATTCATAGGAATTTGAAGTGTTTGACGTAGAAGTAGCAGGAGGTCGAAGGATGGCAAGTTTAAGTAAAGTGAATTATATGGAATTAAATATGGGAAACTACACCCTGGTAGATTATTTCTATGTAGTAGAATTAGATGACACTAATGTGGTATTAGGAGTGTAGTGTCTCATCACTATTGGGAGGAACTGGAATGACTATCATACCATGGAGATGGAGTGGGTCACACCAGAAGGAAAAAGATTTTTGCTTAGGGGAATCACCATGGATGCTTCGAAAGTGGTTACAACCAAAAATATGAAAGATATATTTCACCATGGAGACATATCCTAGGCCGCACAGTTTATGGTAACACAACAAAGCACATCAGAAGGAAACTGGCATTCTTCAACAAATATCCAGGCCTTGTTGGATAAACACCAAAGGGTTTGTGAAGCTATCCCTCTTGGAATACCACCAAACAAGGGTTTCAAGCACACTATAGAATTGGATGGAGGGTCAAAGATGGTCATCACCACACCATATTAACATCCCAATAGATTTGAGGAAGAGATTAAGAGGACCATCAAAGAGCTATTGGATATGGGGCACATAAGGCCTAGCACTAGTCCATTTGCATCATATGTGGTACTAGTAAAGAAGAAATATGGGATAATGAGGATGTGCATAGACTATAGAGCACTCAACAAGAAGATAATTAAGAACAAGTACCCAATACCATGAATCAATAGATTTTGGATGAAATACATGGAGTTGTGTACTTATCCAATATCGATTTAAGGTTGGGTTATTATCATATCAAGGTTTGTGAGTAGGACATACAAAAGATAGCTTTAAGATGCCACTATGGAAATTACGAGTTTCTCGTCATGCCATTTGGGTTGGCGAATGCATTAACCACCTTCCAATCATGTATGAATAATATATTTAGTAGGTAGTTATAGAAGTTTTTATTAGTCTTCTTTGATGATCTTCTTATTTACAACAAAACTTGGGAGGATCACTTGAGGCACCTAGACAAGGTGTTGATCATAGTTGAGGAGCAATCACTCTTTGCTAAGGAGCCCAAATGTGAATTTGGAATGAAAAAGATTTTATACCTTGGTAATATCATCAGTGTGGGAGGAGTAAAAATCCACTAGGAGAAGATTTAGGGTCTCATTGAGTGGTTGACACCCAAGAACCTCATGGAATTGAGAGGATTCAAGGCGAAATGCAATTGTTACTAGTGATTTTTTAAGGGTTATTCTCAAATGGTGGCACCACTAATAGATCTAATGAAGAAGGAGCTTCCAGATGGAAAGAAGAGGCACAATGCAGTTTTGGGAGGTGCAAGACAGTAATGAGCTCTTTCTCGTTCACGCACTTCTATATTTTTCATGACCTTTTTTTTTAGAATGTGATGCATCAAGGGAAAGAATAGGAGTAGCATTGATGTAGGATGGGAATCCAATCGCTTTCAAGAGATAGAAGCTAAGGGAGCCAGAGAGACTCTATTATATATATGAAAAGGATATGTTGACCACAATGCATGCACTTGCAAAATTTAGGAAATACTTGGTCAGAGGACAATCAATGGTCAAGACAAACCACAATAGCTTGATATAGTTTCTAGAGAAAAAACATTTCAATGAGAGGTAGAAAAAATGGGTCAGCAGAATTCAAGCCTATGATTTCGACATCAAGTATGTAAAGGGAAGAAGAATGTACTGGTTGATGCTCTCCCTAATATGTGAGTAGCCTACTCTCTCATTAAGATCAATAGTGATTGGAGGGAACTTCTACTAGTTGAATACTTAAAATAAAGTTTTCATGTGAGCTAATGGATGGAATAATTTAGGATGATAGGTATGGGGTTTTCAATGACATTATTTATTAGAAGGGAAGAATATTTTTGGTCCCTGAATCATTTCTCAAGGAGAGGATCATGAGGGTCATGCATGACTCGCCCCTCGCTAGACACCAAGGGTTCTTCAAAACGTACAAGTGGGCATGAGAGAGACTTATGTGGAAGGGCCTGAAAGGGGATATTTGGAGGTATGTAACCAAGTGCACCATTTATCAATAGAATGCAACGGAGCAGACCCATCCAGTAAGACTTATACAACGTATACCAATCCCAGATCAAAAATGGGAAAGCATCTCTATGGATATCCAAGGCTTCTGAAGGTGCGGGGCAAGGATTGCATCTTTATGGTGGTGGATAGATTAACAAAATTCTCCCATTTCATGGCCATATCTTCCAATTATTTAGCAACACAAGTGACAGAGATATTCTTTTGGAAGGCTTTGAAAATTGTATGGGATTCTCAAGGACATTGTCAGTGATCAAGATAACATATTTGTCAATGCATTTTGGCATGAGTCTTTAGATTTATTGACACAAAGTTAACCCCAAGCACTAACCATCACCCATAAACAAATGGCCAGAGAGAAATTGTTAACAAATGGGTGGAAGTATAATTAAGGAATTATGTGGCAGGGCAGTAGAAGACTTGGATCAGGTGATTGCACTTGGGGGAGTATTATTATAACCCCACCAACCATAGGTCTACAAGGATGACACCATTCAAGGAATTGTATGGATATTATGCTTCAACATTCTTAGATATGGATCTATGAGACAATAGGGAACATATGGCCAAGGATTAGTTGCAAGAGAGCCAATATATTCTTAGACTCCCCAAAGAAAATCTACATGTGGCCCAAAATCAACAAAATATTTACGTGGATCTCCTTAGGTTGTGTTAAACTCCTATAGTGATAGGATTCATAATTTTGAATTGGCTAAGTTTGAGCCTTGTAATATTGTACATACCTTTGCTTTTTGCAAATGTTTTCCATATTAAAAATTTTAAAAATGTAAAGAGGGTATGTCCTAAAAGAAACATCAAAGGACAAAAAGAATAAGAAAAGATCAAAAAAATGAAAAAATATGAACCCCAAAAACAAAAATAGATCATGAAAGTGTGCAAGTCTAAATGCCACTACTATTTTACTGCTTTACTATCTTAAATAATGGTTGTGTGCAGCTTGTCATACATGCCACAACCCATGGTAGTCAAACTATTTAAACTTGGCTATTTCATGCTTTGAATTTTATGTTTATAGTTAGACAATAAAATCTGACCAAATAATTTAATCTTGGCAGATTATTAGATAGATAGAGAAAATAAAAGGAGCTCATCAGTTTAATTTGAGCCCTTGGATGATATAAGGTTAGAAGTAGATAGTTTACTTTTCAAAAGAAAAATGAATGATAAGGGTTTGCTAGTCTAAATGCACCCAAATAAAATGAAGAAAAAATGGTAGGGTAAGTAATGGGTAAGTAGAAGAAAGGTTGCTAAAGTATAAAGTTGATTGGATAAAAGCACATTTATCATGCTTGATTATATGTTTCAATGTGCATGAGCATTTAAGAAGGAAAAAAACAATGGTTCACAAGTTCATTTAATTAACTCCCCTTCATTCTTTTCACCCCTTTACTTACTAATTTCCCCATCCACAAGTAATTTTTGGTACTTAAATCCTTCAAGTCATAAAGGCTCGGAGCATTTCTCTGACTTTTGGTGGGACCAGACCCTCGGCTTAATGACTTATGGACATCAAGTATTAGAATTCCCTTCATAAAATTCATTTCCCTTCATTTCCCTAATAAAATCCCTTTTCCTAAGGTTAAACTTCATTTTCCTAGGAAAAGTAAATTAGCCCCAAGTTAAAATTCCATTTCACTCAAAAAACCCACAAAAGTGCTTTATCCTAAGTGTAAGTGTATATAAATAAATTGCACAAATGTTACATTTATGCTTAAGGGTAGGTTCACTCCGCACATTCATTTCATATTAATTTTTAACTTAATTATATAATTCCTAATATACCTTTTCCCATATATTAAATAAATCCCCTATATAAATATCCCAACCCTTAGTTTTAATATAAACTATACAATTTATCCCATATCCCGACAAAACTTTCTTAACTTACCAATTTTCAGCAAAGTTAAGATAACCCATCATTAAATCCCCCTCAATCATTTAAACCCATGATTAACCTATAATTAATCACATACCGCCAAGGATTAAAGCCCTGCCCCCCCGACACCTTCGCTTATATCATCCACGCACATCCCTCGCCCGATTGTCGTCCAATCATCATCGCCCTCATTCGACGATCCACAGCCATATCGGCTTCACCCGACGTCCGACCTTTACCCACCCGATAAGGTGGTTTTCCCCGACCCCCCAACTACTACGTGTCAAATGATGGAGTAGATTGGGTGACCCCTCCTAAATACCACTACCTCCACAAAAGCGGTGCAATGGCTTGGGAAACTGCCTCCCTGCCAAACCCAAAAAATGCCCACTATTCATGTGTAAAATTACCTGCCAAAAAGTGACCATTTCTCAATAAAAAGCCTGTGAAGCCCTTTTTCGCCTTTTTTGCTCGTTTTCTTTGTGAACCTTTGCAAACCAGTGCGAATCCTGCAAACTCTGAATTCACCAATTGAACTCCAAATTCACTCCTGAAGAAGCTGCAAAGACCTCTATCAACTTCTCAGCCCATACCAGAGCTATTCAAACTTCTACAGTAGTCGTGAACTCTGAATTTCAAGTTAATTCACCCAATTCCAAGTATTTAAAGACAAATTACCAGTCACCCTTTCAAATTTAAAAACGTTATGTATTTAAAAATATTTTAATTAAGTAAAATTAATTGAAATTACTTTAAATTCAAAGCGCACACCCAAACCCTTCTGAAAGTTGCCAGTTTCCATCAAAACCTCCAAATAAACCTGTGAAAGCCAAATTCAAATCCACAAGAACTAAATTATAGTTGCACCTGTCGCCATGGATGTCAGACCTATCACAACTCCCCATTTGGACCTAGACCACCTCCCCCTAGCAGCTAGGGATTTTCAAATTAGAGATACAAGTGCATATGAAGTCCTACTCAAACTTAATTGTTTGAGTAAAGATAGATATCTGAACCATTCTGATGACATTGGCCTTTTGGAATCCAATTTGCCCAAATACCAGTTTCCCCAAGTACATATTTTTCCTGAAATTGTCCATATGTGTCATGCCTGTTACATTCCCAGCCAGAGAGCTATAATGTCCCCTGACCAAAAGGTTTTGTTCACAATTACAGTTGAATCAATTAATGAGATGTTGCAAGTCCAACCAAGTCCAAACCTGACCCCACTCTCAATTGGAGATCTGTTAGACCAATACACCAAGTTGAGTCCATCAAGACTGGCCCAATTATTCCAAACTTTCATTGTAGAAGAACAACACATTCCTAAATATGTCCCTCCATATGTTTCTGTTATTTTCTCTAAAAGGGGCAAGCATATTGTGACTATGATATCATGTGTTTTGGGTTGTACCACTGATGAATTTGTTGATGAGATCGTCCTAGCCTTCATGTCCATTTTCACCCCAGGAAAGCCTCCTGCTACTTTGTACAATTATGCCCAGTTCATAGCTAAGAGAATGCATGAACAATTTACTAGAATGCATAATGAGAGAGTATTCAAGTACTCATCTGTACTATACCATATGTTTTTATATTATTAGTCAAACAGATTTCCTTTCACCCTCCAAAAGCTGGACACTAGAGGCCAGCCCAGGTCTGTCATATTTTGGACACCATTATTCCACAAGTATTCATCACCACACACTTATATAGACTTCATTGATTCTTTTGTCCATCTAGTCATGACCATGTTGACAGGAAGTCCTCCACCTAGAATAAGTCAAGATATCAATTGTCCAAGCAAAGTAAGGTGGGAGATTGGTACCTTTACCAAAACCACACTGAGATAAGAATATATGGTTGCCAGCTAGCCCCATACAAACTCCCCAAATACCTCCCCATGAGTTTATTTTCTCTAGAGTATTATAGGAAGATAATGAACTCTTACAAAGTCAAATTTGTCTCAACCAAGAAAAGAACCCAGTTCAAAGTCAAAAATCAATTAGGCCCTTTCATTTGCAATTCTAGAGAAGGAGGGCAGGAAGCAAAGCTAATTCTGCAACAAATGAAGTTCCAAAACAGTTTCATGTGGAGATATGACCCTGAAGGGTTTATGACCAAACTTAGACAAAAGCTCAAATCGGGGCCTTACATTCATCACCCCATACCAGATATAGAAAGATATGCCAATCAATCTGAGTGGCTGGAAAACACTCTCATAGATAGGGATAGTACAAAGGTAGATGTTGAAAATACCTTGATTTATCTAGAGAGGCAGCTTGATGAAAGCTCATTCCTGCAAGTACCACAACAAGAAGCAACCATGAGTACCCCTGCTGTTTTACAGACTCCTTAGAATGAGGAAAAGAATCCCAAGAGGAACAGAGAGGGAGCCTCCACTTCAGGCATGGACACATCCAATGTGTAGTATGAAGGCAGCCAGAGAAAAAGGCCAAGGCTCAATCATGTTCAGAACAGGAAGACACAGAAGGCTCAGCAAAAGTAACTAATATTAAGTTTGACATGAGTAGGGGCACAACTCCATCTGGAGAAACACATGAGCCATATACCTCACATACTCAAATGTTAGAAAGGTAGCTCAGTGTAGAAGTCTCCTCATTTGATAGGCCTGCTGATAAAGATAAGGACATAAAGGACAGGTTCAAGGAAATCAAGATGAGAAATGAGAAAATGAAGGCACGGTCTTATGCACAGTATCTCAAGCTTACACCTACTAATCAAACCGGGTTGATGTCAGCTTTTGACATCAAGGAGGGGAAAATGCAAATGTCCTTCATAAATCCAACTGTACAAAAACCAAGGACATCAGCAGATTACAAAAAGATTGATTTTGAGGTATTGGCAAGGGATATTCATCCCATTGACCAAACAGAATTTCACAAACAGGCTAGAGAAATGATTTACTCCACCCTTACAAGTAAAGCCATAGTTTTCCATCAATTGCAGAATTCATCGACCAATATCTCAGCTCAGTATCAATTGGAGAAGGCCTCCTCACAGGCCAAAGACACCAGAATCAAGTCTTTGGAAGACTTAGTGATTGAATTGGGACATGATCCCAAAGATATCAAAGCCACTAAACAACTAATTAAGAAAAAGAATGATGACATTGCAGCACTCAAAAAGAAATTGAAGATACCTCAGTTGCAACATCCCCAGACACAGGAAGTTTTGGAAAACCAAACCAAGCATGAAGAGTTGATGGGCTTAGTCCTCAAACTAAATGATTAGTTAAGGGAGACAGAGAAGGAATTGGATAGTTTAATCCAATTGAAAAAAATTGATCTTGGCACTACATCAGTGAATGTCATCCCAACAGTCTCAACCGATTTCCTTCCATGTTGGCTGCCTCATTGGCTCCCACAACTCCTATGGCCACAGCACAATAGGTTTCAACATAGTCTACATCAGCAGCAGGTAGATCAGTTGGATAAGTAGCAAAGTTAGTTAAAGCTATGGAAGAGATGTCCATACAGGCAACAGAAATGAATAAGCTCAAAGAAAAGGTGACAAGCTTGGAGACTGATTACAAGCTTGCCAACATCATGCACAAAGAAGAAGTACAAAAAGCTACCAGGATAAGTGAGAGATTAAAAGCCATGGAGAAAGACCTGACACTAAAGGAACCCCTTGGGCAGGCCAAGGAACTATTATGGGCCACTATCATTGACTTTGTCAATGATATTTGGCCATCTATTCAGGTGATTTTTGAATAGATAGATTTAATAGAGATGGCTATAGAGGCCATCCAAAGAGTAAAAGAGGAATTAGGAGAAATGCCAGACGATGCCACCAGAATTATCCAGTTCCTTAACAGTAAAAATAAGTATGAGCTTCAGGAATTGGATATAGAGGACATAACATAAACAATTTTGGAGGTGAGAAAGGTCCTTTCCAAGAGAAACTTAATGCTAAACCTGGAGGAAAAATTTCAGAATATGCAAGTAGTCATTGACAGATTTATGGCTAAGTTTCAAATTTTGAGAGAAAAAGGGTTACCCATTCCCTTAGTAATAAATGACAATCTCATGATACAGTGGGATTACAACAACAAAATTAGAGAGCTAGCAAAAGAACAGGTCAATACATCATCAATTAAGGCATTTCCAATCGGCAAAGTACTTTATTAGACATTTGAAAATTTGATTTACCTCCAGCATGAGGTAAAACACTTGTTTATCAATAAGCCTACTTTTGCCAAGTACACCGAGGCAAATGAAATATATAGGAGAATGCTAAAGATCCAATTACCTAATGCTGAAACATGGGAAAATCGACTTATTTACTATGAGAAATATGCAGTAAAAAGGTTAAAGTACAGTAAAAGTAAAACAACCAAGTAAGAAGATGAAGACAGATCAACAGAGTTTAAGTGTATCAGTGTCAAAGTGTATCAGATGAAAGCCACAAGTCAATGAATATTCCAACGTGAAAGATCAAACAACAAAGCAACATAAAGGGCTAAAATCAAACCATAAAGGCCAACAGTACCAAAATAAAAGGGACAGCATGAAGCAGTTCAATAGTTGTCTCTATCTTCTTGCAAGAAGATATTTTTATTTCCTAGATTAAATCTCAAATTAGTTTGAGATATTTTATAATAATTTTTGTATAAATACTTCACAATTTGAAGTTTGTAGGGTGGATTCAATTAGACATTTCTATAGACTTTTTAATCAAGAAGAACCAAAAGGTTTTTGTATCAGTTGATGAGTCAGCAAGCTGGATTGATTAATAAAGATCAGACTGTTCCAAGGATTCATGTGTTGAGCGAATATCAGACAAGTATTTTCATGTGTCTCTGTCAATTTATCAAAGTTATTCAAAATATTATATGTGTTTCAATCTAAATGCTATAACTGGAAATATATTTCAGAACTTGTTTAAATCACACTTTGTTTTAACAGTTAAGCATTTGAATATTTTCTCCTGATATTTAAATTAAAGAATTCTTAATTGCTCTTTAGCCTAAATTGATTTCATAAATAATCCAGATTAAAGGATTCTTAACTGTCCTTTGATTTCGATTACCCCTGCCTTCCTCATTCATTATCCGGGTCTGAGAACGCTTAACATCTCTCTCGCCCCGAATGAAACCATTTCACCCCTATGTCTCAAACATCTAAAATACACTCTGCTATCTTGCCCTTGGAACGTCCCCTTTAGTGAGTTTATCTAGCCTTGCTTCCTTATCAATTGACTCCATAGCCCAATGGTCTGAAAGACATCAATTTATCCATCTATTTAAGAGATCCCACCACCCAATTTCAAACAAAATCAAAACCCTTTGAACAATCATAGCTAGCCTAAAACTCCTTAACTAAAACAAAGTTAAAACTTAAAGAGAGAACCCTCTCTGAGCATCAGGTTGGCTAGGTCCTCATCTCCAAAAGTGGATAGTGGTTACCTTTGGTTTTTCCTTTTTCTTACTTCAAAGGAATTACTAGAGTGATAGTAGGTTGAAGCACAGTTTCGAGGAGGGGGTTCTTGTTTTCTTAAGACTTTGTCCATATAAGAAATAGTCCTTGAAGAAGAGTTGTTTCAGGAAATTGAAGCCACGATTCTATGCACCCTATAAGGTGATTTGGAAGATCGGGGAGGTTTCTTATGAGTTAGAATTTCCAAAAGACATCAAGATTGAAAATGTTTTCCATCTATCGTGCCTCAAAAATGCACCTAGACAAAAAATTGAGGCCATAGTAGAGCTACCACCACTGGACTAGGAAGGATAATTAGTTCTCATTCCATAAGAGGTCATGGTCATAAGGGACAAGTGTTAATTTTCCATTGTTATATGTTGTTACAATTAATTTAGCCCAGTTATTTTCCTTAATTAGCAATATTTCAAAACAATTTAATATTTCAATGATCAATAGAAATTGTAGATAGAACAGTAAATGCAATATACAGTAGACAATCAAGAGAAATAACAAGAGACATGAGGATTTGGTCAAAAACCAAGGAAAAACCCCACAAGGGGGAAAACCCTTTTAAATTCTTCTTCTTATTAGATTGTCATAAAATTTTTAGCAAAGAGATAGCACAATGTTCCAATTCATCAACCGCAAGACTATCGATCAAAACTAGCCAAACAATATCAAGAGATGGGCCCAATAAACAAGAATGATCAAAATTAAAGTTCCCAAGCCTATGATCAACTATCAAAATATCTTAGGTCATAGCCACAGGGAGCTAGTGACCATGCATGTGGCTATAACTCTTTAGTTGCAGAGAGCACCCTATCAAGCAAGTAGCTACATCAGAGAATTCCTTGTTCCAACCTTATTGCTCCAACTCAATTTCTTATTTTCACACATGTGATCACATACCCTGCAATTTTGGACCTGAACAAACCAATTTCGCGAACTAATCTCAGACCTATGCGATCCAATTGAAAGAAGAGAGATAAGAAGATGCTTGTTGATGATATCCAAATGAGGTTCATCTGACTTGTATTTATATGCTTCCAAAGGTGCCCAATTTCTATTTAAATCCAACCTGTAATTTTGTGCACATTTGGTTTTCCATATTAAAAGTACATTTCTCCTTAACCAAATTAAATACTTCAAGGGCTAGGAGGGGTATTTTTTGATGAGGAAGGTTGTCCAAAGGAGGGAATTTGTCCTTGAGCTACCAAATTAACACTCCCTCTCAGCTAGGGAGAAATTATCGACTGCAACATGTGTCCCATCTCAAATATCAAATCAAATGTCATCTTTGCTCATCTTTACTCATCTGTTGAACACTGTCAAATCTAAAAGAAGAATAATTTTACATCGGAGGGGAGCTCAAGCTACCACCCTCTATCTAATAATCATCATATGGGAGTTCCAACTCAACCCACATCATAGGGGAGCCCAAATCAACCCTCTAAAATAGGACAATAGGAAAGATACGACTTACCATGAAAGGTAAGGATCACAACTATCCTACTGTCTATTGATCTTCCTGTGATGAACCTAAAGAGTTAAGTGGCCTTGGGAGCTGATACACACTTACCCCATAAGGTAAGGATCAGACAAAACCTAAGGCACTTGGTGGAGATACATACTTACCCTGCCAGTTAAGGATTAGACATGCCCAAGTCATCTTCTCAACCCATTTTCTAGATGGGGAGGAACAATCCCAACAAGCTCATCTTGTGGGTAGGATTCATGTTGGGGTATACTTGGTAAGGGGAGATACACACTTACCGTGAGGTAAGGATCAGACATACCCTAAGATGACAATAGGGGAGATACACACTTACCATGAGGTAAGGATCAGACACACCTATTGTCCATGAGTTACCTCAACCCCTGGAGCTCTTTGGTTCAATTCCTCACCTTGGTGGCTTAGACAAGGGGCAAGAGCATTGTTTAATGTCCTCAATCAACTGAGACCCTTACCTAGAAGGGTCACATCCATTAGTCCAAGCTTCTCTTTGAAGACAAAGAACTTCACTTTCGGAAAAACTTTGGTAAGTACGTCTTCAATTCGCTCATTAGTCGAAATACGATGGACTCTCACAACTCCTCTCTATACCATGTCACATATGTAATTATATTTGATCTCAATGTGCTTGGACTTTTCATGAAACACAGGATTCTCTACCAATCGAATCCCACGCTTGTTTTCACAATATACCATTTCCATACCTACTCAAACAACTCTCTAAAGAGCTCCTCAACCACACTACCTCACAGCTAACCATGCTAGTAGCAATATACTCTGCCTCTATCATACTCAAAGCTAAAGACTTTTGTTTCCTACTCATCCAATATATCATGGAATCTCCCAAGCTAAAGCGACACCTAGATGTGCGCTTCCTGTCAATAATGTTTCCATCCTATTCAACATCGGTGTATACATGTATCCATACATCTTTGGTATTATATCTCAAACCAAGATTGATCATCCTATGCAAATATCTCAAAATGTGGTTGGAAGCAACCCAATGTGCATAAAGTGGCTCGGTCATGAATTGACTCAAGGTTTTCACTGCAAAACATATGTCTGGATGGATGTTCACAAGAAACATCAATGCTCCAATCAATTGACAATATTCAAAAGGGTTAGCCAAGTCGGGTCAAGAAACATCTACACATAAATTCTTGAAGTTCATCTCCATTGGTGTGGATAGGGACTTGAATTCAATCACTCCAAATCTTTCTAATAGATTTACAACATAATTTCCTTGATAAAGGAAAATCTCTCTAGGTCTCTACCAAATTTCTAGTCGTAAGAAGTAATGCATCATAACAAGATCCTTCATTTTGAATTCAAAGGATAGCTCCCTCTTATAATCGATCATCAGAGGCTCACTACCTATCAATAATAGATCATCAACATATAAAACCAAAATCAAAGGCACACATTGGACCGCCTTGAATTATAGGTTGGGGTCAACACTACTTCTTGTGAATTTAAACTTCACCAGGTAACTGTCAATACAAGCATACTAGGCTTGGGGAGCTTGCTTCAAACCATATAATTCTTTCTACAACTTGAAAACATAATCCTTCTTGTCCTTTAGTTCAAATCCCTGAGGTTTCTCGACATATCCTTCTTCCTATGGTATGCCATGAAGAAATGTTGTCTTTACGTCCATCTATTGAAGTGTCCACCCTTGGCTAGCGACGAGGGAAACAATCATCTAATAGTAGTGCAATGAGAAATGGGAGCAAATATCTCATCCTTTTCTTCTCCCTCTTTCTAGAAGAAACCTTGGGCCTCTAATCTTGGTTTGTACTTGTCAATACGTCCATTAGCTCCATATTTGATCTTATATAGCATTTTGAAGTTACAAGAAACTTTCCCTTAGGGCTCGACACAACATCCCATACATCATTATTCATAATAAATTGATATCCGTTGGCTATGGAAACCTTACAAACCTATTATTTCACAGCTTCTTCAAAAGTAGAAGGTTCAACATGGATCATAGTGCACATAGATGCAACATATCCTTGATAGGGGCATGGCTTATTACTCTCTCTAAAGGTCCTTTTGGTAGGAACATATCTCTCAACATCTTGTAAATTATCATAAAGCCATAGTGGTTTCTTCCTGGCAAGAGGATCCAAGGGATTCGTAGGCTCCATGGGATCATCAACAATGTCCTTCTTAGATTCTGACACAAAAGGTGTTGAAAAATACAGCAAGAAATTCTCAATTTGATTTTGCCTTGATTGAATTGAGAAAATTTAAATTTCCAAATCAACAGACAAATTGGATGTAATTAACTTGTGTGGAATGGCTTGTGTCGCTCATTTTTACTCAGTAGATTCCCAAGACCTTTATCAATGGAAGAAAGATGTATCCAAGGTGAGTAGAATTATATTGGAGGGAGTATGGGATCACATTATCTCAAATATCCACGGGAAACAAACTCCATTCGCAATATGGAAAGCACTAACATAATTGTTCGAGAATAGTAGTGATCACAAGGAGTTGGAACTCAAGGATAAACTTCAAAATATCAAAATGCAGAAGAATGACACTATCACGTAGTATCTGAGAAGATTTACACAAGTTAGTGATGAACCTGGTGGGACTAGTGTTAATGTTGCAAAAGATGATTTGGTAAGCCTATCCCTTATAGACCTTCCCAAGAGTTGGCATAACTAATGATGAGCCTCATCATTGGGTAATTATATGGGCCTTAATTCACCTCCTAGCTTAGTCAAACCAACTATTCTCACAACTTATTGCATACTTTTGATTACATTTTATTTATGAGATGAGTTGGAGTTGGATATTTTGCATTGTGGTCTAATGTGCATGTAATGCACGATTAAAGGATAAAAGCAAGGAATTTTAGCAAAGATCTTGGTCAAAACTAGAATGGGACAAGGGAGAGGAATTATAGGAGGGAAATCCTCCTCATTTACTACCCCTCCATTCGAATATTCCTCCATCAACTCGAAGTGCAACCAGCCAAATCATGAGGACTAGAAGGCAGCCGAGCAAGTGGAAGTCAAAGCACCAGTTTATCTCTAGGTTGGGAGTCGAGCCTCCCTAATTTTAAGGAAGTCATTGAAGACTTCAGTCATATAAGTAGAGAGGCCTAGGACCTCAATAGGATTCGATTTTTTATTAGACTTTTGATTGTAAAACTTTACTTTATTTTCAAGCTGCAAGACTTGTGATAGTTTTGGTGTAATTCATTTTTTTGATAATAAGGATGAGTTTTGTTTTGAGCCATCACTGAGTTAACTCAGAGGGATGAAGCTCTTGAGTTAGGGCCCAACCCTAGTAGCCAAAGCTCCTCTTTACTATACATGTATGTTAGCGTAGATCCATGGTTTAATCATTCATTTGCTTAAATAGCTACATTTCCATTACAGCAGTATAGCACATAGATTCATGGTTTAATTGTTCATCTACTTAAGTTGCTGCATTTTCATTACAGCAGTGTAGGGTATATTGGTTGTGTTTCATATTTCTAGTCATCGCATGAGCTTTGGAGTTTGTTGTCTTGATTCAATACTTGGTTCATTTCATCGTTATCGTCTTCAATCACTCTCTTTATGTAATAGATCTCACTCGTATTCACATTTCCTTGAACATGAAATACTTAAGCGCAAGCCAATAAATCACATCTTAAGTGGATTATACCCGTAGATCTCCTTACTGTCTAATCCATAGCAAACCTGAAAAATCACCGTCCGATTCATTTCAACAATTGACTTTATGCGCTCGAGATCTCCACCGTCTATCTATCTAGCTTGATCCAACATCTATCGTGAATTCTTCCACCTACTTTATGCACTCCAAATCCCCACCATAGATCTATCGCGCCCTCGATCCAATGACTATCGCATCACCCAATCACCAACTAGCTTAGCCAATCTCCACCGTTGATCAACGCTACCTAATCCAATAGATATTGCGCAATCTTGAGCAGATTCTTGCAAGGCTGATATCTATCTAAGAGCACGCGAGAAAGTGGTTTTCCTGTGCTACGTGTCACCCAGTTAGGCTAATCATGCAAAATTTTGGAATTCCATTTACAGCCTTGAGGGTGCACGAGAAATTTCTTACCGCTTATGGAAACCCACTCCATCATTTCGCATGTTTTTTCCCACGATAAGATCTCCGTCGCTCATCCTCCATTAATCTTGTCCATCCATATATTCACTCAATCTCACGCGATAGGATCTCCGCCATTCATCTTCCGATTAGTATTGTTCATTCATATCTTGATTTAAGCCTCCCACGATAGGATCTCCGCCATTCATCTTCCGATTAGTCTTGTTTGTTCATCTCTTGACTTAAACCTCCCATGATAGGATCTTCGCCATTCATCTTTCGATTAGTCTTGTTCGTTCATCTCTTGACTTAAACCTCCCACGATAAGATCTCCACCATTCATCCTTCTTCAGTCTTATTCATCCATCTATTCACGTAATCTTCTACGATAAGCTCTCCACTTTTGCTTCATTACGTCCTCCTTTCCCTAATTTTGATCTTCACTTTCTCTTCCACTTAACTCCTTGCATGCTTGATTTTACCAAAAAAACAAAAAACGTGAAAACAAATTTAGTTTAGTTTCTTTGCTTATTCATTAGTTTAATTTGATTCTCTTTACTTCTGTAACTTAGACAGCAGCATTAGGTTACTGTTAATTTAGCAATTCTGCTTAATTTAGTTGTTTAACTGGTTAATTAGGATATGGTGTCATTTAGAATTGCATGTTGTTTTCTTCATTACTATAGTAGAGTAAGCTCTCTTAGAATAGATTTGTTCTTCTTCCATCAAACAATCAAGCTTCTTCTGACTCTATAGAAGTTTGGCTTAGAACCCATGGGGTCTCTTGCCAGATGAACAAGTGACAACAGGCAGGACCTCCACTTCTACCTATGCATATATCACTGTCACCTCCAAGTTTGTACGAACGCCAGGTTGATAAGTAAAGTTGGTAGCCCAGGATATGCAGCATCTTTGCTGCAATACTGGCACTCATCACTTTTTGGCGTCGTTGTCGGGGAGGTGTTAGAGTAGAATGTGAGCACTGTTTTTCTTCTATTTCTAGTCTCCAAACTTCTTCCATTAGTTTATTTCTACAAAAGTAATCTAGTAGCTTCCTTTTTTTCATTTGTCATTATTTGCTTTCCTTTCCATTCTGTAAGTAGATTTTCAATTCAGCAACTAGTTTCTTTCTATCAGTAGCTTTCATTCAATCAACAATTTCATTTCTGCAAAGTACTTTCTTGCTGAAAAATCTTCCATAAACCAACCCCAAAACATTTCCTTTCATGCATTGTAAGAGTAGGGACAATTTAGGAAAATTCTTGCCAAATACCCCCACTACATCCAATAACCAACCTTCTCTCTTCTTCGGTGGCTGTGAATTGGAGGAACCCTTAGGTGATCAACCTGACATATTTGAAGAACCTATAGGGGAAGAAGAAGAAGAAGAACCCATTCCTACTGAACCAATGGCTGAGGACCAAAATGACAGAGGGAATAGAGAGAGAGAGTTGAGGGTGCCTTCCCCACCAGGGAAACTAATGGGGACACTAAGATGAAGAATATAAACCCCTCTGCCCTACCTCATTTCCATGGCATGACCACAAAGGACCCTGCCACTTTTCTATTTGAGTTTGATGTTATATGTCGAACCTATGACTATACAAATGATGAGAAAAAGTTAAAATTGTTTCCATCTACCCTCAAGGATGTAGCATTGCACTAGTTCATGGGTTTACCTAGAGATAGCATCACAACTTGGGCTCAGATGCAGCAAGCTTTTAACAACAAATATAAGGTCTAATGTAGGTCAAAGGATACTAAAGAAGATATTTTCACGATGACCATGGGCCAGGATGAATCCTTGAAGATTATGAAGAAAGATTCCAGCTCAGTTACAAAAGGGCCAGGTGCACACTTGACCCTGAGTCACTAAAGCTGGTCCTGCTCAGAGGAGTAAAGGAAGATCTTCTAGATACCTTACATTTGTTAGCAGGAAGATATATCTACCAATTACCCTATGAGGATATCAAGACTGTCTTTAGAAACCATTCTAGGGCAGCCAGGAAAAAGGGCATGAGTAGTCAACCTATGGCCAGTATATCATCTTCCAACTCATCCATCAAGCATGGAATTGGAAATATGATGGAAGATTTCAAAAATGAGATGTTGCAAACCCTTGCCTTGCAATTGGATACCATGAACATCAAAAGGAAGCAAGAGGAAGCAGAGAGATCCTTGGCCATATTTTGTCCTAGATGCACCAGGAGGCATCCTAGAAATGAATGTCCATTGAACTCCATTAAGATTTTCTCGGTCTGTGAAGAAAACCACTCCACAGACAAGTGCCCTTCTTTACCTGGACTCAAAGTTGTATATCAAGAATATGAAGGGGTCACTGAGCAGCTTTGTTACATCAACTAAAGGAGACCCCCTGGGCCTAGACCATACTAGCAGGGTATGCAAGGGTCATCCCATGCATATTACAACCCCAACCAAACCACAACTATATGTTCTTGGGGACCCCCTGCTCATCCTTCCTAGTCTACACCTCCTCCTTGGTCCTATGCATCTCAGTATCATTCCTAGCTAGCCATCCAGTCATTTCAACCTTATGTTCAGCCACAACCTTAGTGGAATACCCCACACCAAGAGTGGAGGCCCCAATACAACAATTCTCCAGCCCTATTGCCTCCACCACCTACCCAACCACAACTCCTACACTCTGATCCACCCAAGCAACCCTAGATGCCTACCCAGCCAAATCTAAACCCGAACAATAGGCAATCTCAACAAGTATACAGTGGAGAGACATCATACCCAACTTATGTTGTAGAAATCCAGGAGATCAACCTAAGATCTGGGAGAATTCTCCCAGATAACCAACCTCCCTCTCCACATAGGGAGGTTGAGGAAGAAAGAGAGGAAAGCAACCTTAAAGTAAATCCACCCTTTCTTGAGAGGTTAACCCAACCACTCCAGCCTACCCCAGAAGAACTTGAACTTCTGCGAGAATTGAAAAATATATGTGTAAAGATTTCCCTTCTCCAAGCAATAAAAGATGTTCCCATTTACAATAAGTTGATTAAGGAGAAGTGCTTCAAGCATCCGGGAAGAAGAAAAAGGGATGCCCCTACCATTAATTTCATTGGGCAGCTGTCTGACTTAATGCTGGGGTAGGTAATATGTCCAAAATATTTGGACCTTGGAAGCCCTGTAGTAGATGTGCTCTTCAATGACACCATTGTTCCACACACTCTGATTGATCTGGGGGTTGCCATTAATGTGACACCCAAGGACACCATGCTCAAGCTCAACCTCCAAGGGTCATTGAGGAAGACCACAACAGTTCTACAACTTGCATACCATTCCATAGTCACCCCCAACAGAATTGTGGAGGATGTGATGGTCTCCATTGACTCCTGGGATTACCCCGCAGATTTTCTAGTTCTCCAGCCTAAGGCTAAGCTTACTGGTTGCCCTCTCATCCTTGGGAGTCCATGGTTGGCCACAACTGATACTTACATTAGCTGCAGAGTGGGGAATATGACTATCAAAAATGGGCATATGTCCAAACAGTTAGTCTTATACCCTCCTACTCAACCTTCTCTAGAGCATGATTTACCTTTATGGTTGGAGGAGGAGGAAGAAGATGAGGCTTATTCAACCCAACTTTATGCTTTGGAAGCAACCATAGGAGGAGGATAGCAAGATGAGGATGACTTAATTGAACACCTGCTCCAACGTCCAACACCTAGTTCGTTACCATTAGAAGAAGAAGTAAGGGAAACCCAGAACAATCATCCTACTGACTTATGCTTGGCCAATTCCAACCCACTATGTGTCAAAACCATAGAATTTGGCCCAGAGAAAACTTTGAAAATTAATCCATCTCTTTCTGCTCTTGAAGAGGAAAATCTATGCAACATGTTGAGAGAAAAACTAGAATCCTTCGCTTGGAGTTACAAGGAAATGAAGGGAGTACACCCCTTAGTGTGTACTCGCCACATATACATCAAAGAAGGTTGCAAGCTAGTCAGGCAACCACAAAGGAGTATGAATCCAGCTCTTAAAGATATAGTCAAAGAGGAACTGCAAAAACTACTAGATGCAGGATTCATTACCTTATCTCCGATAGTGAGTGGGTCTCTCCTTTAGTGTTAGTTCCCAAGAAAAATGGTAAGTGGAGGATTTGTGTCAATTACAAGGAGTTGAACAAAGCCACAAAGAAGGATCATTTCCCCCTACCTTTCATTGACCAAGTGCTAGATGGCCTAGCAGGGAAGAATTTTTTCTCTTTCCTAGATGGATTCAGTGGATACAACCAAATCCAAATTTTCCCAGAAGACCAGGATAAGAGCACATTCACCTATCCTTGGGGTACTTTTTCCTATAGGGTCCTTCCTTTTGGCCTATGCAATGCCCATGCCACTTTCTAGAGTGCAATCTTGAGTATTTGTGCTGAATTAGTACATGATGCGGTGGAAATTTATATGGATGATTTTACACCTTATAGATGTGATTTTCAAGAATCCTTGACTAACCTAGGCAAAGTATTGCACAAATGCATTGAAATGAACCTGTCTCTTAGTCCAGAAAAATGTGAATTCTTAATGACTGAAGGGACTGTGCTAGGTCATTCAATATCTCAACAAGGACTGCAAGTGGACCCGAACAAAATAACAATCATCCAAAGGGTCCCACCTCCTCAAAAGCACAGGGATGTCAGGAGTTTCTTGGGGTTAGATGGTTACTACTGAAGGTTCATAAAGGACTTCAGCAAGTTGGCCTCTCCTTTAGTTAGGTTGTTGGCCAAATATTCAGAGTTTATATGGTCAAAAAGCTATCAAGAGGCCTTAGACATTTTAAAGGGTAAGTTAACCAGTGCACCAATTCTTCGAGGCCCAAACTTGGGCCCTCCCTTTTCATATTCATTCTGATGCCTCACACAAAGCCATAGGAGCAGCCTTAGGTAAGGTAGAGGAGAAATTTTCCTATGCCATCTATTTTATCAGTAAGAACCTGTCAAATGCTGAGCTAAATTATATTGTGACTGAAAAGGAACTCTTGGTTGTTGTGCATTCATTAAACAAATTTAGGCATTACATTACAATCTATCAAAAATTTTTGCATTCTAACCATGCTGCAATCAAATATTTAATGAACAAACCAGATGTGAATGCTAGAATTATAAGATGGTTTCTTTTATTACAGCAGTTTGATCTAACTATTGTTAATAAGCCTGGTAAGGAAAATGTTGTTGTAGACTTTCTATCTAGGATGAATCTGCCTACAGGTGAAGAAGGAATGGTGGATGACCAGTTACCAGACGAGCATTTGTTTGCTATTTCAGTTCTCTCCCCATGGTTTGCTGAAATAGCAAACTATTTGGTATCAGCATGGTTCCCACTAAACTTGCCCTCCAAATAAAAGAGCAAGATAGTTAGGAAGAGCACCCGCTTCACCTGGATTGGGGAATATTTTCAAACCTGGCCCAAATCAAATCTTGAGGAGGTGTGTAAGGGAAGAGGAAGTTTTTGACATCCTTCTGACCTGTCATGATGGGCCTTGTGGAGGTCACTTTGCAGCAAAAAGGACAACATTCAAAGTGTTACAAGCAGGCTATTATTGGCCCAATCCTCATGAGGATGTGAAAAATTATATTAGTCAGTGTGATCAGTGCCAAAGGATGGGAATGCCTACTCCAAGAGATGAAATTCCCCTACAACCTCAAGTGAATTTCGAGCCATTTGACAAGTGAGGCATGGACTTCATTGGGCCTATCAACCCTCCTTCAAAGAAAAAACAATACATTATTGTGTGCACTAATTATTTGACTAAGTGGGTTGAAACCAAGGCGATTAAGGCAGCAATAGAAGAGAAGGTGGTTGAGTTCCTAAGGGAGAATGTATTCTACAAATTTGGGTACCCTAGAGAGCTAATCACAGACCAAGGCAACTAGTTTATCTCCAACATGATTGAAGAACTTCTCAGCCATCACAAAATCAAGCATAGGACCTCCACTCCCTATCATCCACAAGCTAATGGGCAAGTGGAGGTGACCAACAGGGCACTGAAGAGCATATTAACCAAGGTAGTAAGCAACAACAAGAAGGATTGGGTAGAGAGACTAGTTGAGGCCACCTGGGCCTATAATACAACATGGAAGACCACCACTAGATTTACACCCTATGAGCTGGTCTATGGGAAAAAGGCTTTGCTGTCCATTGAGTTTGAATATAACACATTGAGGATGGCAGCCTAGCTAGATTTGGATCTCAGTCATGCACAGAAAGAAAGATTGTTCCAATTGAATGGCTTGGATGAATTCAGAATGCAAGCCCTCCTACATACAAAGATAGTTCAACTTCAAAGGAAGATCTAGAATGATAAGCATATTAAGGAGAAGCAATTTCAAGAGGGCGATTGGGCATTGTTATATGATTCAAGGTATAAATACTTCAAGGGAAAAATAAGGACAAGATGGCTCAGACCTTATGTGGTGGAAATATGCCATGATCATAGTTCAGTGCAAATCAGAACTATAGATGAAGAAGCCATTTCATTGCTTGTTAATGGACATCGATTGAAAATGTACAAGATTCCTTTATCAAAACAAGAGTTCATTGACAATATCAATAAGACAATGATGATGGTGGAGCAAGTTCCAGCTCCTCCCTCATCAAGTCATTGAAAAAAGAAAAAAATAATAAGGATTCGGGTGAAAACCTCCATGAGGCACCTAAGTCCCATCTTTGGGTTGAAAACCTCGTGAGGTGGCCCAATGATGGAAAAAAAAAATGAAAAAAGAATAATAAGATCCCTGGGTGAAAACCTTCCTTGAGGCGCCCAGGAAAAAAAATCTAGGGTGAAAACCTCTTTGAGGCAGCCTAGGTGTTTTTCAAAGAAAAGAGAAAAAAGAAAAAGAGATAAAAATATGTAATTGTTATTTGCAGGTGGACGAGAAAGACAGCCAAGGAGCAAAAAGAGGATCTAAAGGGCACCCTTCCTCACACATATCCATCTCCACCACTCCTTACCATGCATCACTCCATCATTTCTATCATTTTCCACTCCAATGCTTCTACTTAGGCGAATATTGTGTTTTCTACAGGATCCCCTCTATTCTTGTAAGCAGCCACTCCCACAAATTATCAATCATCAGCTACAGGTCTTCACTAAGATGATCCAGGAGCTCCAAACAACAACAACAGACCCAAGAGGAGAAAGAAGAATGACCATGCATCAAATAAACAACGCAACACCTCTGATCCTCGATAATTGTAGCATGTCATCAAGACCACAAGTAAGTATCCCGCTCACTCACTCATATGCATAATTTGATCAAAAGTTGTAAAGGTTATGAGGTAGTTGGTTTATAAGTGAAAAGGTGGCCAGTTAACTTGGCCACCTTCATTCACTCATCACATAAAAAACCGGATGTCCTCTCACACGTGGCCGCAGTCAACTCAAAGAGAAGTAGGACAAGAAGTGGTTAACTACGGATCTACGAGGTGGGAGATGATTACGAAGAGTGGGAAACAAAACATCGTTTGCATGCATTCATGCATTCCACCTCCTCGAAACTCCCTCACTCAAGTCACTCTTATAACCTTGGCCACCCACTAGAAGCAAGGATCCATCATTCTGCAAGAGAATTTCTACAGGAGCATGCACGGGAACAATCTACAGGAGAAGTCTACAGGATACATAGAGGCAGTCTACAAGATAGACAGAGAGGGTTCAAGAGCGAATATCACGAGAACTGTCTACTACCACCATTCTAAAGAGGTAGGATCTAAAAATCCATCCCCATTTACAAGTAAATGAACTAGAAATGCTCTAAAAGCTAGTGGGTATAATAACTGTGGGAGGTGAAGTACATACACAGGAAACTCTGTTTTCTCTTGAATTTAAAATTCTTGTGTAAAACCTCTCATTTCCTCCTCAATCCTCACAAGCAAGATGACAGGAGGGTCTAATAGGAGAGAACCCACAAACACTGTGAGGATACAACAACACCCCCCAAGTGCTTGAAATCTTTATAAGACACCAATGGATGGGGTTTTTCGAAAAATTCCCAGGGTATGATGATGAGGTCGCTCAAGAATTTGCTCATTCCCTCACTCCACACAGCAGAATCCATGCCACTATTATAGTTAGAGGGCTCTCTATAGATCTCACCCCAGAGCTCATCAGTAGGGTCACCACAATTCCCCTAGGAATTCCATGGAGAAAAGAAGACAAAGCAGACAGTCAAGTGGCAAAAAGGAAATTCTTTTTAGAAGGTGAAGAACCCACAGAGCATAAAAATGGAGTAAGGAGGGACAGTTTGCCATATCCATGGAGTGAGGTAGTTTACCAACTCATCAAATATATCTCATGTGAGGGTAGGTACAGTGTTGTTTATGGCTACCATTTTAGGATGCTTGAAGAATTAAGATTTGGGGTAGAAACACCAATTCACCAAAGACTCAACATACCCTATTTCTTGATGCAATCACTCATAGACTCCAGCAACAAAGTAAAGGAAGGGAAGTCCCAACATTTGGCTCACCATGGGTTGATCAGGATCCTCGTTGAGGATGCCCTCCAAAACCTCAGGATCCCAATAACATGGTCAGTCTTCAGAGACTTACCAGCAGAGGATGACATCAAAACCCTCACCTATGATGTTAGTCCTTCTGTCAGTGAGGAGGAGGCAAAACAACAAGAAGAAGATACAGAGCTAGATTGAGATGAGATGAATGAAGAAGAAAATAATACATAGGAACATGATGAAGCAGAAGAGAAGGAATATGATGCTGAAACAGAGGAAGAAACAAAGGAAGAAACTGATGGAGATGAGAAAGAACAAAAAGAGGAAGAAAATAAGAAAAACAGAGAGGAAGAGGCATTGAAACAAAATGGAAAGAACACAAGGAAGAGTCACCTAGGTTGTCTACAAAGGCCCCTGCGAGGGAGGCAACAACTTCCTTCACTGCTCTCAGCACCCCAGTCAAGTAAAAAGGGAAAAGAAGGAGGCAAACCCCTCTATATTTCAGAACAAGAAAGAGCACAAGAATCAAACAAGAGAAGCTCAAGGAAATGGGCAAAGAGCTAAGTGGCTTAAGAGTCAGAGAAGAAATAATGAGAGATCAACTCAAGAGGGAAAATGCATGGCTGAGAGGACAACTTCATAAAAGGGAAAACCGACTAGCATGTATGGCCAGCGTCTCCTTGGAGGCCATTCAGTGTAAGATGCTAACTAAATCCTATGCTCTTTACCTTAGGGAACAATGGCTGTAATTTCATATTAAAAAACTAGTACAAAGGGGCACCATGCCATTTCAGGACTACAGGTAGGTTATTAAGCTTTGTGATCAAAGTACACTAGAGGATAGGGCCAAAATGGCTGAGTTCTACTTGCACAACATGACCCTCACAGACATGAATGTTTGGGATCCTAGTGCCGAGCTAGGAGATTTGCAATTGACGGCTTTGGCATCATGGATGAACCATGAGGAGTCAAGGGCTACAGAGATGAAAATAATATTGGCCAGAGAGCAGAATGAACCTATTTTCATTAGAGTTGAACAATCAAATCCCAAGGCCCTAATCAGCAACCATGATCTAATTGCAAATGATCTCAGCTGGCACCTAGATATCTTGTTGCCCAAGAGCAAGAAATTTCACATTTTGAGGATATGTTTAGGCTACTAGGAGATGATAGTATACATGCTTGCTCAAGGCGATGGAACACACTGCCACGCAGCTTGAAGATCAGAGAATATCACTCCCATCAAAGGTTGAGAGAGGCACTCAATAGGACACCTATGTATAAGCAATCAATGCAAAGGTTGAAGGTCATTTGGATAGGCCTAAAACTCAGTCCAACACTACTATTAGGGATGCTAGAAGGGAGAAAACAAGAAGAGGAAAAGAGGCAGTGGGAAGAAGTAGAAAGGAAAGCAGCCTTCTATGCACAAGAAGAAGAGACCATAGCATAGGCATGGGATGTCAGAGAGGCTACCAGAGCCATGAAGGACATGGACATTGACTAAGTTGCTCAGAGGATGAGAAACACTTTCAGTAGGGGGGTGATGATGATCCTCATCATTGGGTAATTATATGGGCCTTAATTCATCTCCTAGCTTAGTCAAACCAACTATTCTCAAAACTTATTGCATGCTTTTGATTATATTTTGTTTATGAGATGAGTTAGAGTTGGATATTTTGCTTTGTGGTCTAATGTGCATGTAATGCAGGATTAAAGGATAAAAGCAAGGAATTTTAGCAAAGACCTTAGTCAAAACTCGAATGGGACACGGGAGAGGAATTATAGGAGGGAAATCCTCCTCATTTACTACCCCTCTATTCGAATATTCCTCCATCAGCTCGAAGCGCAAACAGCCAAATCATGAGGACTAGAAGGCAGTCGAGCAAGTGGAAGTCAAAGCACCAGTTTATCTCTAGTTTGGGAGCTGAGCCTCTCTGATTTTAAGGAAGTCATTGGAGAATTCAATCGTATAAGTAGAGAGGCCTAGGACCTCAGTAGGATTCTATTTTTTATTCGGACTTTTGATTGTAAAACTTTACTCTATTTTCAAGCTGCAAGACTTGTGACAGTTTTGATGTAATCCATTGTTTTTGATAATAAGGATGAGTTTTGTTTCGAGCCAACACTGAGTTAACTTAGAGGGCTGAAGCTCTTGGGTTAGGGCCCAACCTTAGCAACCAAAGCTCTTCTTTACTATACATGTATGTTAGCATAGATCCATGGTTTAATCGTTCATTTGCTTAAACAGCTGCATTTCCATTACAACAGTATAGCGCATAGATTCATGGTTTAATCATTCATCTGCTTAAGTAACTTCATTTTCATTACAGTAGTGTAGGGTAGACTAGTTGTGTTTCAAATTTCTAGTTATCGCATGAGCTTTGGAGTTTGTTGTCTTGATTCAGTACTTGGTTCATTTCATCATTATCGTCTTCAATCACTCTCTTTCTGTAATAGATCTCACTCATATTCTCATTTCCTTCAACACAAAATACTTAAGTGCGAGCCAATAAATCACGTCTTAAGCGGATTATACCCGTAGATCTCCTTACCGTCCAATCCACAACAAACCTGACAAATCACCATTCGATTCATTTCAACGCTTGACTTTATGCACTCCAGATCTCCACCGTTGATCTGTCTAGCTTGATCCAATGGCTATCGTGAATTATTCCGCCTACTTTATGCACTCGAAATCTCCATCACCAATCTGTCGTGCCCTCGATTCAATGGCTATCGCATCACCCGACCGCCAACTAGCTTGGCCGATCTCCACCGTTGATCAACCCCACCTAATCCAAAAGTTATCACGCAATCTCATGTGGATTCTTGCATGGTCAATATTCGCTCAAGAGCATGCAAGAAAAGTGGTTTTCCAATGCTACGTGTCACCCAGTTAGGCTAATCGCGCAAAATTTTGGAATTTCGCTTACAGCCTTAAGGGCGCGCGAGAAACTGCTTACCGCCTACAGAAACCCACTCCATCATTCCGCACATTTTTTCCCACGATAAGATCTCCGCCACTCATCCTTCGTTAATCATGTCCATCCATCTATTCACTCAATCTCACGCAATAGGATCTCTGCCATTCATCTTCCGATTAGTCTTGTTCGTTCATCTCTTGACTTAAACCTCCCGCGATAGGATCTCTACCATTCATCTTCCAATTAGTCTTGTTCGTTCATCTCTTTACTTAAACCTCCGGTGATAGGATCTCTACCATTCATCTTCCGATTAGTCTTATTCGTTCATCTCTTGACTTAAACCTCCCGTGATAAGATCTCTGCCATTCATCCTCTGTCAGTCTTATTCGTCCATCTATTCATGTAATCTTCTGCGATAAGATCTTCACCGCTCATCTCCCATTAATATTGTTCTCGATCGATCCAACAGTTCCTATGCACTTTTGCTTTGTTACATCCTCCTTTCACTGATTTTGATCTTCACTTGCTCTTTTGCTTAACTCCTTGCATGCTTGATTTTACCAAAAAAACCAAAAACGCAAAAACAACTTTAGTTTAGTTTCTTTTCTTATTCATTAGTTTAGTTTGATGCTCTTTACTTCTGTAACTTAGATAGCAGCATTAGGTTAGTGTTGATTTAGAAATTCTGCTTAGTTTAGTTGTTTAAATGGTTAATTAGGATATGGTGTGATTTATCATTGCATGTTGTTTTCTTCATTACTGTAGTAGAGTAAGCTCTCTTAGAATAGATTTTCTCTTCTTCCATCAAAGAATCAAGCTTCTTCTGACTCTATAGAAGTCTGGCTTGGAACCCCTGGGGTCTATTTCCAGCTGAACAAGTGACAACAGGTAGGACCTTCACTTCTACTTGTGCATATAGCACTGTCACCTTCAATTTTGTATGAACCCCAAGTTGATAAGTAAAGTTGGTAGCCCAGGAGATGCAACATTCTTGCTCCAATACTGGCGCTCATCAACTAATAAGATTCGGTGAATGGGAAGGAGAAACTACCAAATTGGGAACGCTTATGGTCTTATTTGGTACAAGAGGAAATAAGAAGGAATACTAGAGATGGGACTTCATCCAAGGGCAAGGATGAAGAAAAATTTACATTGGTTGGAAAAGGAAAGAAGGGAAAAGGGTAGAAATCTCAATCCAAACCAGAGTCCAGCCAAGGGGGCAAGAAGAAAGATTTGTCCAAAATTAAATGCTTCCAATGTCATGAATTCATGCATTATGTCATGAAGTGTCCAAACAAAAAGGCAAGCAAGAAGACCTCAGAAGGAGCAATAGGTGAAACTTTGGCTTCATAGTTCAAGTTTGACTTTACCCTTATCACATACATGGCCAACATAGTGATGGGGAGCATGTGTTACTTGGAATCAGGTGGATCGTTCAACCTAAAAAGTTGTAGAGAGTTTTTTAGTGTCTTGGAGGAGAAAGAATTGCAAATGCACATTGAGCTAGGGGACGATAAAAAGTATAGTGCGACTAATGTTGGTAGAGTCACCTTTCAAAGGGAGTTAGGATCCCCTCTCAGACTCAAGGATGCCATGTTTGTTCCAGGCCTAAAGAAAAATCTCATCTCTATTGTATTTTTGGATGACTGTGTTTATGATGTGATCTTCAGCAAAGGAAAATCATTCCTGAGACACATAGCCACGAGATAGGTGAAGCAGGTCAGGATTCATGTGAAGAACTTATATAAACTAGATGTGGAAGATTGTGATACATTAAGCACTAAGGTGGAGAAAGTGTAGGGACACGATGTTGGTGAACTTTGGCATAGAAAACTTGGCCATTTACATCATGGAGCCTTGAATATTATGCAGCAAATAATAACTAGCCTCCCTAAAGGAGCACTTGAGCAGTAGGATGTATGAAAAGGATGTACCTTGGGGAAGTACAAAAAATACACATTCCATGATCAGGACAGAAAAACACATGAAATCCTAGAAAGGATCCACTCTAATGTATGTGGACCTTTCTCAACAGCCTCCATTGCTAGACACAAATATTTTATCATTTTTATTGATGACTTCTCACAAAATTGTTGGATCCTCTTCATGCGGAAGAAAGATGAGACATTATCCAAGTTCGTAGAATTCAAGGCACTGGTTGAGAAAGAAACTAGCAAGAATATGAAGGCTCTCAGGAGCGATAATGGAGGTGAGTACGTGTCGAATGAATTCAAAAATTCATGTGTGAAAGAAGGCATTTGATGAGAGTTGATAGCACCCCACAACCCATAGCAGAACAGGGTGGCTAAGAGAAAGAACCATAGCATTATGGGAGCTACGAGAGCTATGTTGCATGACCAAGGCCTACCACTACATTTGTGGGCAGAGGCATACAACACAACAGTACATTTGCAAAATCAGAGTCCTCATCGGATTTTGGGCATCATTACATTGGAAGAGGCCTTCTCGGGAAGAAATTCGGATGTGTCTCACTTCAGCATTTTTGGAGCCTTTTCTTACTTCCATGTCTCCAAATAATCAAGGAAGAAGCTTGAGCCAACACTAGATTTGGGGGTATTTTTGGGTTACACAGAAACTCCTCGCAACTATTGTGTGTACTTACCTTCCCTCAAAATGAAATTTGTGCGAAGGGATGTAAATTTTGATGAGGAGAAAGCGATGTGGTGCTCTCTTGAGAGAGAGCTTTATATGCCACTAGAAAATGAGCTTTTAGCTCCAAAGGTGGAGCCTCAGGAAGTTGTGGAGTAGCCACAAGTAGAGGAGAAAAGAGTGGAGACATCCACTCAAGTAGAAACATCCAGAGAAGGAAGGAAAATAACATGGGAAGTTGATAGACTTGTGCAGGATGCGAGGGATAATGTGGGAGCTCCAAGTTTTCATAGACGGAGAGGTCACCTTATCAGTACACTAGCTACATGGATCTAATGACTGAGCTTGTAGAGAATAAGCCATATTCTTCCAAGGAAGCAGTGGAGAAACCTATATGGGTTGATTCAATGGTGTAGGAATATGAATACATTGTAAAGAACAATGTTTGGAAAGTGGTATGAAGACTAGAAAATAAATCATTTGTGGGTTTGAGATAGATCTTCAAGGCTAAGCAGGCAGCATATGGAAGCATAGATAAGTATAAGGCCATATTTTTGGCCAAGGCGTACTCTCAAGTTAAGGGAATTGACTATGAGGAGATATTTGCTCCTGTAGCAAGGTACTCATCCATTATATCAATTCTTGCTCTAATTGCACAGATGGGGTGGAAGATCCACCAGATGGATGTAAAAATAGCACTCCTCAATGGATTTATTGAGGAGGAAGTGTACATCGAGCAACCAAAAGGTGTTGAAACATTTGATTGGGAATCTCATGTGTGAAAATTCAAGTGAGCATTGTATGGTCTCAAACAAGCACCCTATGCTTGGTACACTAGGATCAATAGTTATCTCACTAATTTGGGCTTTACCAAAATTGAAGTAGATGCAAGCCTCTATCATATCTTAGTAGAAGGTAAATTTCTTATTATTGTCTTATATATTGATGATTTAATTTTAACTAGTGATGATCAGTTGATCACATCTTTCAAGGGAATTTGAAATGAAGGACATCGCTCTCATGCACTACTTCCTCGAGTTGGAAGTATGGCAAGGCGATGGGGAACTGTTTGTGTCTCATGGAAAGTATGCAAATGAGATACTACGAAGGTTGTGCATGGAGAGTTGTAAACCCATGGAGACACCTCTAGCGACTAACTGGAGGAAGGAGGATGCCACTTCAAGTGAGGAAGTGGATGCTACCATTTATTGGCATCCAGTGGGTTCATTCATGTATCTTGTGAACACACGACTAGATATGTGCTATGCAGTCAACCAGCTGAGCCAAGCTATGGTTATGTCAATCAAATTATTTTGGAAGGCAACTAAGCATGTTTTACGGCACCTTAGAGGCACTACCTAGTATCAATTATGATACAGATGAATAGAGGAAGTGAAGATGTGTGGCTTCACAGATGTAGATTGGGCAGGGATTCCATCTGACTAAAAGACTACATCTAGTGGAATTTTCAGTTTTGGGTCCGCATTTGTTTCTTGGTACAATAGGAAGCAATGATCTGTGGCACTCATCTCGGCAGAAGCAGAATAAATGGTTGCAAGTTAAGCAGCATGTGAGGCAATCTGGATGAGAAAGATAATTGTGGGACTATTTGGTCAAATAATGGATCCAAGTATGATCTACTTTGATAACTAGACTTGCATAAATCTCTCTGATAATCTTGTATTTCACAATTGATTCAAGCATATAGATATATGGTATCACCATTTACGGGACTATGTGTAGAGGCAGATAATGTTGCTACAATACATTCCGATAGAGGAACATGATGCTGACATTTTGACAAAATCCTTTTCAAGAGGGAGGTTCGATTTCATAGATGCAGGATAGGGGTGGTTGATAATCCCTTTCTTGTTGAGAAGGAGTTTTTAAAAATGTAGAAAGAAATTCTCAATTTGATTTTTCCTTGATTAAATTGAGAAAATTCAAATTTCCACATTAGCAAACAACTTGGATGCAGTTAACTTGTGTGAGATGGATTGTGTCACTAAGATTACTCAGTAAATTCGAGTTAGAGGAGTTGGATTTTAGTTAAGCAAGTGTGATTTCTAATTTGTAGCAATCAAGGTCATTTATTTCAACTTGTTTTTAGTTAAACTAGTTCTAACTGCTGGGGGGACTAGTGGAATGTCAGTTGTGTAGTGGGACTTTAGTTTAACTCATTGATCATGCATTTAACTGATCAACCAACCCAAAATAGTAGTGCATGTAGATAATTTGAGTTCCCTAGTTTTGGTGGAGATTCCAAGTCAGTGTAACATCAGTTGTAGACTAGTCTTGAGTGTATAGTTGTTGCATGCAGTCAGATGATTGACCTTTGGAATTACATGATCATTTTGGAGGAATTTCCTAAATACTAGGGCCCTAATTTCTCAAGGAATTGCGCAAGGAAATAGGAGCTCAAGAAGAGGAAGAAACGACTAATTCTAGGTCAGAGCTTATAAATGAGTAGAGAGATAGGTTATTCACTTACAGGTTGTGCTCAGTTGATAAAAAAAAAATTGTAATACAACTCTATTCATCAAATTAATGCAAGCAGGCAAAAGGGTTTTTAGAATATTTCTTTCCCCTGGAAAAAATATTGTGTGTATGTGTGTTATTTCTCATTGCATGTTTGTGATTGATGTTATAAACTGTTAATTGAATTCCGCAAAGCAGTAGAGTAGGTTTGTGTCTTGTGATTTTGATTAAAATTTCATGAGCAATTGCAAATATACACCATAATTTATATAGAAGGACCTTCTAATATGTCCATATCATCATCTTTTTTGGAGGCGGTGGAGGAAGGTCTCTATATTTTCTAAGGGAAACATCTTCATTGAAGGTTACATCCCTTCTAAACTCGATCTTCCATTGGCCAAATATATATATTCAAAATTCTTTAGCATTTTCACAATACCCAACAAATGTACCTCTCTTTTTGGAAGATTCCAACTTGTTTCTCTTATCCTTTGACACATGCAAGTATACAGGGAATCCAAATATCCTGAGATGTCCAATGTCAGGCTTCACACTTGTGAACATTTCTTCGAGTGTTTTGCTATCCAAGGCTTGATGAGGAACAATGTTTTGTACATAGACCATTGTATTTGTTTCTTCTCCCTAAAGGAACTTTAGTAACTTTTGATCATGTAGAATGAATCGAGAAGCTTCCACAATAGACATGGTGTTTCTTTCAGCCACTCCATTTTTCTCAAGATTGTAGGGTACAATAGTTTCCTTCTTGATACATTCCTTCTTACAAAAGTCAATGAAATCATTTGAAATGTACTCTCTGCCATTTTTGGACCTGAAGACCTTAATTATCTTCCTTTTTTGATTTTATATCAATGCCTTGAAGTCCTTAAACATATCAAAAGCCTCATCCTTATGATTCAAATAGTAAATCCATGTTTTCCTAGAGAAGTCATCAATGAATATGATGTTATAGAGATGGCTGCCAAGAGAATACACTAGCATGGGTCCACAAAGATCAGAATGAATGAGTTGAAGAATATTATCTAACTTATTCATTCTAGAAAAGAATAGTCCTTTTATCTTCTTTCCACTGGCACATCCCATCATACTCCATCATGACTTGCTTGAAAAACAAACATGCCAGAGACTAGCTTCTTCAACTTGGGTAGGGCTTCATAATGTAGATGTGCCAATATGTGATGTCATAGCTCACTTTGGTGATTAGTGTCATGTACCATTGCTAGAAGAGGTCTTCCATTGACTCTATAGAGTCCTTCAACTATATATCCCAAGGTAAAATCACCTCTCATGCCAGATTCCATAGGCCCAATGAGGACTTTTCCTTTGATGAAAGCTACTCTCATACCCTTGTCTTCCAAAGCATAAATAGATATAAATTCTTCTTTAAACCTGGAACGTACATCACATCATTAATAATAATGGATTCACTACAGTTCAAATGAAATTTGACAGAACCAAAACCCTTCACAAGATGAGTAGAGTTATCTCCAAGAATGATTGTCAAACTTGTCACCCTCTCAACAAGTTCGAGAAGACCTCCTTGTACCCATATAAATGTCTAGAAGCCCCACTATCTACCAACTAACTATCATATGAATCTAGAGGGGAAGAACTAGAAAGAGAAGAAATAAGAATATATTCAAATTGACTAACAGTTGCATAGTTTTCATACCTGGAATTTCTTGTTCTCTGTTGAGAATGATAACCTTCTTTAGAGTCATCTAGAGTATCTCTTCTCCTTCTATCATCCCTTATTCTTCTATCATGTCCTCTTATTCTATCATCATTTCTTCTCCTATCATTGTACCTATTTTTGTGGCCTTGGTTGGATCTTGGAGAATCACTCTTTCTCAGAAAATCTCGGGCATAGTGACCATTCTTGTGGTAGTTGAAGCATTCAACTTGAGGCATGTCTTTTTTCAAACTTCCCTTGGATTTTTTTCGATTTGGAAGAGAACTTTCTTGAAATGGATGGTCTCCCTCTGCCTTTCTTCTTCTTATCTTCTGCAAAAAATGTGGAAGGTTCTCCTTATTCATGCTTTTTAATCCTTCCTCGAGAAATCATTAGAGAAATTTTGAGGTCTAAAATGGGCCTCCTCAAGAATATTATAAAATAATAGTGGAAATAATAAAATAAGATTAGATTATTTAATCAAGTTTTGGAGAGGAAAAAAAAAAACTACTTTTTCAACTCGCATTTTTAGCTTATCTCCCTATGATTTTACTCAAATTTCAAGCTGGAGCACTCATTAGATGCAGAATTTATTTTTTCATCCAAGGAGTACCCATGTTGCATACTTTTGATGGACTCTACTACATGAAAAATGTGAAATACATGAAAAACATTATCACAATCATGTTTTTTCATGCATTTCACATTTTTGTTTAGTGGGGTCCATAAAAAATATGCAACATGGATAATCCTTGGACAAAAAATTAAATTTTGCATCCAACGAGTTTTCTCACTCGAAATTTGAGTAAAATTGTAGAGAGATAATTTGAAAATACAAGTTGAAAAAATAGTGTTTAAATTTTTTTTATTTTTTTATTTTTTTTACCTTTTTACCTTTTTACTCCAAAAAATGGCGAATCATCCCCCATGGTTGACATCATCATATTGAATCCTATTGGTTCTTATAAAGTTTATTTTTGTTTTACGTTTTTGTTCTGAGGCCCATTTTTTACCTCAAAATTTCTCTAATGCATTTTGGTTTCTTCTTGAGTGGATTGTCCAATAATATCATCAAATGTCAAGAGTATATTGTTGTTGCTTATAGTAGTAATGAAGGTTTCCCAAATAGGAGGAATATCTTGAAGAGTGATCATCACTAAATCTCTACCATATATAGTCTCACCAAAAGTTTGCACTTTATCCCTTAGTTGAGATACAATCATGATACAGGATATCACAGATTCTCCCTTATTCATTTTCAATTCCTTGAGCTTATTTTTGAAGGAGAGGATATGATTTAAATTGTTGACTTGATAAATCCCAACAACTTATCATAATTTTACTTAGAACTATTCAAATTACCAACATAAACAAGTAAATGATCTTGCAAACCATCAATGAGAATTTTCTTGGTTTTGAGGTCACCTTTCGTGTACCTGGACTTGATAGCAGTGTAAGCATTTGTCAGAGGCTCAAGTATATTTCCTTGCACATATTCCAAGACATTGTTTTTATCTAATATGACTTCCAACCTAATCTTCCAAGCAGCAAAGTTAGATGAGTCACCTAACTTATCATTATTCTTGAAGTAAGAGGTAGAAATCTTGACCAAATCAAATAGGATCCTTTAGCTTCTTTCAAGAATGATTGATCTTGCCTCTTGTGTCCTTGGGCTTAACTTCATCTTAGATCTAATAGCATGTTAATTTTCCATTGTTCTATGTCATTACAATTACTTCAGCCTAATTATTTTCTTTAATTAGCAATCTTTCAAGACAATTTAATCTTCCAATGATCAATAACAATTTTAGGTAGAATAGTAAATGCAATATACAATAGGCAATCAAGAGAAATGACAAGAGACACAAGGATTTGGTGAAAGATAGGGGAAAAACCCTATAAGGGGGGAAACCCTTTCAAATTCTTCTTATAGATTGTCATAGAATTTCCATCAAAGAGAGAGTACAATGTTCCAATTCACCAACCGCAAGGCTATCCAACAAAACCAACCAAACAATATCAAGAGATGAGCTCAATAAAAAAATACTGATAAAAATCAAATTTCCCAACCCAGGGGTCAACGGTCAAAATTTGCAGTCAACTATCAAAACATCTTAGGTCACAGCCACAGGGAGCTAGTGACCATGTGTGTAGTTGTAACTCTCTAGTTGCAGGGAGCACCCTATCAAGTGAGAAACTACAATCGATAACTCCCTATTTCAACCCTGTTGCTCCAAATCAATTTCTTCTTTTCACACATGCAAGCTCAGACCCTGCAATTTCAAACTTGAGTGAACCAATTTTGCGTACCAATCTCATACCTATGTGAGTCAATCCAAAGAAGAGATTGAAGAAGATGCTTGTTGATGATATCCAAATGAGATTCACTTGACTTGTATTTATATGCTTCCATGGTTGCCCAATTTCTCTTTAATGCCAACTTATACTTTTGTGCAAATGTGGGTTTCCATATTAAAAATTCATTTTCCCTTAACCAAAATAAATTCTTCCAAAGGCTAGGAGGGGTATTTCTTGATGAGGAAGGTTTTCCAAAGGACGGAATTTGTCACTAAGCTACTAAATTAACAACAAGAATTTAAGGAGTAGGGTCATTCAAGAATATTTAATTTTATGGAAAGGCTTGTCCGTTGAAGTTGTTACATGGGAAGGAGAAAAGGAGTTTTAGTTCATTAAGAACAAAAAAAATTCATGAAGGGAGGATTGTGGTGTTCCTTTCTGATTCTTAGAAGCAAAAGGGGGTTGAATCATAACCTATCTACATCCATGGGCTATTGATAGAAAAAAAAAAGGGGTCACCATAATAAAATAAATAATAATTGAACGAAAAGGGGTGGTAAAAAGTCACTTTAGAAAAATAAAGTGACTCATGGGTTTTCCTTACTACCAATGGTTTTCGAAGGAGGAAAATGTTATTAAAAGGGAGAAGGAAATTGAAGGGGGGAATGCAAAGAGTTATTGGTGAATTTGTTAAGAAGCTTATGTAGCTTTTTGATAGAAGTAGAAACCCTCATTTGTTTCCCAGTTTCGGTGTTGAATATAATTTTAGTTGGTGGCATTGGTTATGGTGGTCTATTATAGGTTGATTTAGTGGCCAAGAAGATTGATTTGGGAAACTGAGTTCTATAATCCATTACGCATTTCTAGAGGCCAATTTCTTTTCCTTAGGAGAGAATGAATTACTATGGTCGAGTCATTATCTAATTAGGAGGTTGAGTTTATTATATATGCAAGGGGCAAGTTCTTTTATTTGCAAGGGATGAGTTTATCATATTTTTAGGGGTCGAGTTCATTGATTTGCAAGGATCGAGTTCATTGGGTTTGCAGGGGTCTAGTTCATTATATTTTTTGGGTCTAAGTCGCCATCTCTAGAATCAAATCAATTAGTGGAAAGGGGACAAATCATTTTTAGTAGAGGAGAAAAAACTTATCTAGTGTGAATTACTTATTCCAAAGAGAAAAATAATGGAGGACAAATTATTAAATTGTTGAGAACAGGATTATTGTAGGAATCCAAGTTTCCTATTTTTCGAAGATGCTTCCAAAGTACTACAAGAGGTTGAGTTAATCAATTGTGGAGGAAAAATTGTTGGTCTTTTCAAAGGCCAAATTACCAGGCTTATTAGGGTCAAATTATCTAAGCAGGTAGAGGACAAGTTGTTGATCAACGAAGGCGAAAATTCTATTCTTACTTGACTACATTCACACTAGTAGAGAAGCCATGTTTCTAGGTTGAATTTCATTAATGAAGAGAGCCGCATTGACTTGCCAAAATTCTTAGTGGAAGGACTGAGTTGACATAACATTCTAGAAAGAAAATATGAAGTATATCTACAGGTTCTATCTAAGAAATTTATGTAAGATTCCTCCAAATAATTCCATTAAATAAAATATTGTCATAGCTAAAACTTTTCATTTTGGGGTCGCACATTTTTATTTAATTTTGGTGATTTATATTGTGAATTTTTTGAGTTTATGATGATTTTGGAAAAGAAATTCTTGCCATTAATTTCTAAATCAAAAGCATAAATATTTTAGTAAATTAATAATAAGGGGAATATTGCATAAAGTGGTACACATAGGAATATAGGACCAAGAAAACACTTGCAAGATAGGTGTGATCAACAAGAAAGAGAAACAAGCCTTCAGCAAGCCCTAAGTTGAAGCTTAATGCTAGAATTTGTTTCCTATGGGATAAATTGCCTAGGGTTTATGATGTTATCCCTTGAAAGGATATTCCAACCGTGTAATAGGAAATATTTCAATGTTATAAGGTCCAATCAGAAAAAAGAGCTTCAAAACCAACTAAGGACTTGACCCTAGTTGAATTCAGGCATATGCCCTAGTCCTAGTTGTTTGCATTGAAGGGTCAAAATAACAAAGAGAGAAAATAATAAATTAATAATAGTGTTTCATCATCTATGTGGAATCTAGTTCCTACTTCTTGGGTTATGGAGTCTAAGGGGAAATTTGCTGGAAATAATACTGAGAGGGGGGGTGAATCAGTATTACCAGATCAATAAAACCTTTTCAATTTCATACTCAGAAACATATACGCGACTTCAGTTAAGTGAACCCGCGTGTACACGCGACTGTGTCTAAAGAAACTAGCGTATATGCAGATATCTTATGATTCAGTTAATCTTATCTTCAGTAAATGCATCAGAACATTATTAAGCAATTTAGCAGTAAACAGGTGCAGTATAACAGAACAGAACATCACACAAGAGCCACACACATGAACACCATGATATAAGGTGGAAACCCAATGTGGGTGAAAACCACCTGCTGCAATTCGTCTCTTTCTTCTTTAATGAGAAACTTCTTTTACAATATACTGGTGCAGTCCTTTACCAGTATGCAGGCTACAACCTGCAGAGGGCTACAACCCTCTCTCTCGTTTTCCAACTACTTTTGGAAGGGAGCTACAACCCCCTCAGCTCTTGTACTAGCTGATCCATTTACTAGTACGTAGGTGCTGACCCTACAACCTTCAGGGACCACGTTTCATCAATTTTCAGACTGGATCCAAGAGTACAAAGTAAACATTACCGCAATACAATCATCAACTTATACTTGCATCATAATTCATTAAACAACCCAATACCGAATCACTGAAACCCTGTCATCAAGAACACAGAACCCAAACCAGAATCTAGAACTCTGCAACAACCACCAGAATCAGCAACAACCTGAAATATCAACCCTTATCATGCATACGCTACTTCACTGTACCAAAACCGCGTGTATACGCGCTTTCTCCAAAGGCAACCCGCGTGCAGATCTAGAAATGATTACTTCTGCCTTTGCTGTCAGATCCGACCCTTGCCAAGCGTCCCGAACAGATAACCAGTAATACCAGATCCTCTCACTGCGTCAGACACCCACACACACTTCCTCTTTGCCTAGTGATCTTCTCCTTATATAGCCTTAGGCCTTGTTCAATACCAAGAGCCAAAACCATAGAAACACAATACCATCAACTTCAAAACTAGGGATCGACACGCCCGTCGAGATACAATGGTCCGAAACCATAGGCACAACTTCCAAGGACTAACCGCCATGGACCAAAGGTGCTTTTCCACATACACGCGCTTTTTCTGAAACCAACCTGCGTGTACACGCGACTTGGGCTTAACAAACCTGCGTGTATGAACTTCCTTGGCAAGCTGTACTAGGATCTGTCTTCTGAGTAAGTTGCCATCACCTGAACCAACTTCTGAGTATCTGTACCAATCTCTGAGTGAGTTGCCATCAAGGACAACACTTGAATCATAATGCCAACAATCTCCCCCTTTGGACTTGATGGCAACCACTACACCAAGTCACTCTCCCCCTTTGACATCAAGGGCAAAGGGCGGACCAAGATATTCTCTTCTTTGGTATACCTTCTGCTGTCCATACTCCCCCTGAGTACTTGCTGAAATCTCCAACTATGCTCCCCCTTTGTGTATGCCAAAGTGTACCAATCTATCCATCCTGCTCTTGCTGAATTGTGCTGTTCATGCTCCCCTTGACTGTAGGCAAGATCTGCAAAAGATGTTCTTCAAGAAGAACAAGGACTTATACATTATCACCAAAAGACTCAACATACATTCATCATTCATCATTCATCCCAGGCATAGTGGGGAAACCAACATAGGCCGTTACATGACCTTGACACCATAAAAGAGATATCACAAGAGATACATGACATAGAGACGAAATATCTAGACCAAGACTTATGAAAGCCACCAACAGCATCATGATATAAGCATCAGTCTGCAATACCATTCCTAAACAGTAAGATGTATCATTTATCTTCATAGACTTTATCAACAGCTTCTAACCATAATGCCAACAATGCATTATTTGAAGAATATTCTCCCCCTGAGTGTGAGCCAACCATGTCTGAACCATTTCCTGAGTCTGTTCTGCTCCCCCTGAGCCTGAGCCAACCATGACTGAACCTGGGTCTGTTCTGCTGCCCTTTCTCCATATAACCATCTGTTCTGCTGCCCTTTCTCCATATACGCGACTTTGCAGCATGTAACTCGCGTATATACGCGACTTGTCTTCATTATCTCAGCGTATGCAGGATGGAATACTGAATCTCATCACTTTCAGATTCCCCTGTGTCTGTTATGTCAGCTGACTGAGTTGTCCCACACCTTTCTGTCTCTGTCTTCTTCAATTCCTGCAACTGTGATGATGTATGGTCCCCTTGTCTTGAATTTTGAAATCTGCTTCTGCATTCCCTTGCTTTATGCCCATAGTTGTTGCATGTATAACACCTTATATTTTTCATGTTCCTTCTATCACAATCAATTGCTTTGTGTCCATATGCATTACAGGCAAAGCAATACCCTCTGAAATACCTGGGATGAGATGATCTTTCTTGAACCATTCTACTTCTGCATCTGGCTGCAACATGTCCAAGATTATGACATACATAACATTCAACTTTATTCAGCGGAGGAAATAATCGTCTATCACGTCCATAGTTAGGAGTAAAGGATCTTCCTTGAGGAATTTCTTTTCTTGGTTGTTCCTTGAGCATTTCAGATTTCTCATTAGAGTTTCTTGTCTCACCTTGTGAACTAGATTCACCTTCAACATATTCATGAAAACCAAGACCAGTCTTGATAGCAGGAGATCTTTGACTATTAAGAATATCATCCAAGACTTTAGAACTATCTTGAAATCGTAAAAGCTTATCCTTTTCTTCTAGTTTACCTTTCAAGATATTTACCTCAACTTGATGTTGTTCTTCCTTTTTCAGATACTGCTTCCTTAGGTCTTCTTCAACTTTTCTCCCTTCTTCTACTTGTCGCTTTAGTTTGATCACTTCATGTTCTTGATCTTCAAGATCTTCTTTTAGAGAGAGGATCTTTGATTCAAGTCTCTGAATAGTTGTGCTCTGATCTTTTGCTATATCCTGCAATTTCTCCCTTACCCTGGTTTCTGTTTCCAATAGTTCTTTTAATTTGGCAGCTTCTTCAGTTTCTGCATTCTTCTCTTCATGTGCCATGAGACTTTTAATATCCTCGCTATCATTGGATGAAGCATTCTTCTTCTTGTGCGCCATGAGACTTCTAATATCTTCACTATCATTAAATGAACTTTTAATATGGGAATAATAGCTTCTACCATCTTCTTCATATATCCTTTCTTTGTTATGAGGACATCTAGCAGCATAGTGACCAACTCTACCACATAGAAAACATTTGAAAGGCAGCTTATCTTTGAACCGTCCAGTTCCCCGTTCAAGATTCTTGACAAAATTTACCTCATCTTCTTCCTCTGACACTTCGAATGCGGCCTCTGGTGGTACCTCTAGTCGCATTTCAAAAGCAGTTAAGATCCCGTGAAGCTGTGACATGGTAATTTTTCGCACATTCTCCTTTTCTTCTATGGCAGATACTTTAGAATCAAATTTAGTAGACAGAGATCTCAAAACCTTTTGAACTAAGACAACTTCCTCAAATTCTTCACCCAGATCCCTCATACAATTCACAATCTCATCCATACGCAGGAAATAATTAGCTACGCTTTCATTACTTCGCATCTTAAGAGTTTCATACCGGATTCTGAGAGTTTGAAGCTTCGCTATTTTTACCTGATCATCTCCTTCGTAGCTTGTAACGATTTTGTCCCATATTTCCTTAGCTGATTTGAGATGCATGATCTTCATAAATTCTGATTGAGTCAAAGTACTCAATAGGACATTAACTACTTTGGCATTGAGCTCATATTGCTTTTTCTCTGCTGGATCTGTAGGAGTTGCTGATGGGAATTTGTATCCTCCTTCTATGAGTCCCCAAACTTCTGCTCCAAGAGACTGTAGATATGCAGTGGTTCTTATCTTCCAGTGAGTAAAATTGTTCCCGTCAAAGACTGGTGGCCTGATGTGTGCCTCTCTTTCTGGATTAGCCATTTTGATGGATCTTTTCCTTCAAGCGATCAAGCTTCCTCTGAAGGACCTGCTCCGATACCAATTGTTGGAAATAATACTGAGAGGGGGGGTGAATCAGTATTACCAGATCAATAAAACCTTTTCAATTTCATACTCAGAAACATATACGCGACTTCAGTTAAGTGAACCCGCGTGTACACGCGACTGTGTCTAAAGAAACTAGCGTATATGCAGATATCTTATGATTCAGTTAATCTTATCTTCAGTAAATGCATCAGAACATTATTAAGCAATTTAGCAGTAAACAGGTGCAGTATAACAGAACAGAACATCACACAAGAGCCACACACATGAACACCATGATATAAGGTGGAAACCCAATGTGGGTGAAAACCACCTGCTGCAATTCGTCTCTTTCTTCTTTAATGAGAAACTTCTTTTACAATATACTGGTGCAGTCCTTTACCAGTATGCAGGCTACAACCTGCAGAGGGCTACAACCCTCTCTCTCGTTTTCCAACTACTTTTGGAAGGGAGCTACAACCCCCTCAGCTCTTGTACTAGCTGATCCATTTACTAGTACGTAGGTGCTGACCCTACAACCTTCAGGGACCACGTTTCATCAATTTTCAGACTGGATCCAAGAGTACAAAGTAAACATTACCGCAATACAATCATCAACTTATACTTGCATCATAATTCATTAAACAACCCAATACCGAATCACTGAAACCCTGTCATCAAGAACACAGAACCCAAACCAGAATCTAGAACTCTGCAACAACCACCAGAATCAGCAACAACCTGAAATATCAACCCTTATCATGCATACGCTACTTCACTGTACCAAAACCGCGTGTATACGCGCTTTCTCCAAAGGCAACCCGCGTGCAGATCTAGAAATGATTACTTCTGCCTTTGCTGTCAGATCCGACCCTTGCCAAGCGTCCCGAACAGATAACCAGTAATACCAGATCCTCTCACTGCGTCAGACACCCACACACACTTCCTCTTTGCCTAGTGATCTTCTCCTTATATAGCCTTAGGCCTTGTTCAATACCAAGAGCCAAAACCATAGAAACACAATACCATCAACTTCAAAACTAGGGATCGACACGCCCGTCGAGATACAATGGTCCGAAACCATAGGCACAACTTCCAAGGACTAACCGCCATGGACCAAAGGTGCTTTTCCACATACACGCGCTTTTTCTGAAACCAACCTGCGTGTACACGCGACTTGGGCTTAACAAACCTGCGTGTATGAACTTCCTTGGCAAGCTGTACTAGGATCTGTCTTCTGAGTAAGTTGCCATCACCTGAACCAACTTCTGAGTATCTGTACCAATCTCTGAGTGAGTTGCCATCAAAGACAACACTTGAATCATAATGCCAACAATCTCCCCCTTTGGACTTGATGGCAACCACTACACCAAGTCACTCTCCCCCTTTGACATCAAGGGCAAAGGGCGGACCAAGATATTCTCTTCTTTGGTATACCTTCTGCTGTCCATACTCCCCCTGAGTACTTGCTGAAATCTCCAACTATGCTCCCCCTTTGTGTATGCCAAAGTGTACCAATCTATCCATCCTGCTCTTGCTGAATTGTGCTGTTCATGCTCCCCTTGACTGTAGGCAAGATCTGCAAAAGATGTTCTTCAAGAAGAACAAGGACTTATACATTATCACCAAAAGACTCAACATACATTCATCATTCATCATTCATCCCAGGCATAGTGGGGAAACCAACATAGGCCGTTACATGACCTTGACACCATAAAAGAGATATCACAAGAGATACATGACATAGAGACGAAATATCTAGACCAAGACTTATGAAAGCCACCAACAGCATCATGATATAAGCATCAGTCTGCAATACCATTCCTAAACAGTAAGATGTATCATTTATCTTCATAGACTTTATCAACAGCTTCTAACCATAATGCCAACAATGCATTATTTGAAGAATATTCTCCCCCTGAGTGTGAGCCAACCATGTCTGAACCATTTCCTGAGTCTGTTCTGCTCCCCCTGAGCCTGAGCCAACCATGACTGAACCTGGGTCTGTTCTGCTGCCCTTTCTCCATATAACCATCTGTTCTGCTACCCTTTCTCCATATACGCGACTTTGCAGCATGTAACTCGCGTATATACGCGACTTGTCTTCATTATCTCAGCGTATGCAGGATGGAATACTGAATCTCATCACTTTCAGATTCCCCTGTGTCTGTTATGTCAGCTGACTGAGTTGTCCCACACCTTTCTGTCTCTGTCTTCTTCAATTCCTGCAACTGTGATGATGTATGGTCCCCTTGTCTTGAATTTTGAAATCTGCTTCTGCATTCCCTTGCTTTATGCCCATAGTTGTTGCATGTATAACACCTTATATTTTTCATGTTCCTTCTATCACAATCAATTGCTTTGTGTCCATATGCATTACAGGCAAAGCAATACCCTCTGAAATACCTGGGATGAGATGATCTTTCTTGAACCATTCTACTTCTGCATCTGGCTGCAACATGTCCAAGATTATGACATACATAACATTCAACTTTATTCAGCGGAGGAAATAATCGTCTATCACGTCCATAGTTAGGAGTAAAGGATCTTCCTTGAGGAATTTCTTTTCTTGGTTGTTCCTTGAGCATTTCAGATTTCTCATTAGAGTTTCTTGTCTCACCTTGTGAACTAGATTCACCTTCAACATATTCATGAAAACCAAGACCAGTCTTGATAGCAGGAGATCTTTGACTATTAAGAATATCATCCAAGACTTTAGAACTATCTTGAAATCGTAAAAGCTTATCCTTTTCTTCTAGTTTACCTTTCAAGATATTTACCTCAACTTGATGTTGTTCTTCCTTTTTCAGATACTGCTTCCTTAGGTCTTCTTCAACTTTTCTCCCTTCTTCTACTTGTCGCTTTAGTTTGATCACTTCATGTTCTTGATCTTCAAGATCTTCTTTTAGAGAGAGGATCTTTGATTCAAGTCTCTGAATAGTTGTGCTCTGATCTTTTGCTATATCCTGCAATTTCTCCCTTACCCTGGTTTCTGTTTCCAATAGTTCTTTTAATTTGGCAGCTTCTTCAGTTTCTGCATTCTTCTCTTCATGTGCCATGAGACTTTTAATATCCTCGCTATCATTGGATGAAGCATTCTTCTTCTTGTGCGCCATGAGACTTCTAATATCTTCACTATCATTAAATGAACTTTTAATATGGGAATAATAGCTTCTACCATCTTCTTCATATATCCTTTCTTTGTTATGAGGACATCTAGCAGCATAGTGACCAACTCTACCACATAGAAAACATTTGAAAGGCAGCTTATCTTTGAACCGTCCAGTTCCCCGTTCAAGATTCTTGACAAAATTTACCTCATCTTCTTCCTCTGACACTTCGAATGCGGCCTCTGGTGGTACCTCTAGTCGCATTTCAAAAGCAGTTAAGATCCCGTGAAGCTGTGACATGGTAATTTTTCGCACATTCTCCTTTTCTTCTATGGCAGATACTTTAGAATCAAATTTAGTAGACAGAGATCTCAAAACCTTTTGAACTAAGACAACTTCCTCAAATTCTTCACCCAGATCCCTCATACAATTCACAATCTCATCCATACGCAGGAAATAATTAGCTACGCTTTCATTACTTCGCATCTTAAGAGTTTCATACCGGATTCTGAGAGTTTGAAGCTTCGCTATTTTTACCTGATCATCTCCTTCGTAGCTTGTAACGATTTTGTCCCATATTTCCTTAGCTGATTTGAGATGCATGATCTTCATAAATTCTGATTGAGTCAAAGTACTCAATAGGACATTAACTACTTTGGCATTGAGCTCATATTGCTTTTTCTCTGCTGGATCTGTAGGAGTTGCTGATGGGAATTTGTATCCTCCTTCTATGAGTCCCCAAACTTCTGCTCCAAGAGACTGTAGATATGCAGTGGTTCTTATCTTCCAGTGAGTAAAATTGTTCCCGTCAAAGACTGGTGGCCTGATGTGTGCCTCTCTTTCTGGATTAGCCATTTTGATGGATCTTTTCCTTCAAGCGATCAAGCTTCCTCTGAAGGACCTGCTCCGATACCAATTGTTGGAAATAATACTGAGAGGGGGGGTGAATCAGTATTACCAGATCAATAAAACCTTTTCAATTTCATACTCAGAAACATATACGCGACTTCAGTTAAGTGAACCCGCGTGTACACGCGACTGTGTCTAAAGAAACTAGCGTATATGCAGATATCTTATGATTCAGTTAATCTTATCTTCAGTAAATGCATCAGAACATTATTAAGCAATTTAGCAGTAAACAGGTGCAGTATAACAGAACAGAACATCACACAAGAGCCACACACATGAACACCATGATATAAGGTGGAAACCCAATGTGGGTGAAAACCACCTGCTGCAATTCGTCTCTTTCTTCTTTAATGAGAAACTTCTTTTACAATATACTGGTGCAGTCCTTTACCAGTATGCAGGCTACAACCTGCAGAGGGCTACAACCCTCTCTCTCGTTTTCCAACTACTTTTGGAAGGGAGCTACAACCCCCTCAGCTCTTGTACTAGCTGATCCATTTACTAGTACGTAGGTGCTGACCCTACAACCTTCAGGGACCACGTTTCATCAATTTTCAGACTGGATCCAAGAGTACAAAGTAAACATTACCGCAATACAATCATCAACTTATACTTGCATCATAATTCATTAAACAACCCAATACCGAATCACTGAAACCCTGTCATCAAGAACACAGAACCCAAACCAGAATCTAGAACTCTGCAACAACCACCAGAATCAGCAACAACCTGAAATATCAACCCTTATCATGCATACGCTACTTCACTGTACCAAAACCGCGTGTATACGCGCTTTCTCCAAAGGCAACCCGCGTGCAGATCTAGAAATGATTACTTCTGCCTTTGCTGTCAGATCCGACCCTTGCCAAGCGTCCCGAACAGATAACCAGTAATACCAGATCCTCTCACTGCGTCAGACACCCACACACACTTCCTCTTTGCCTAGTGATCTTCTCCTTATATAGCCTTAGGCCTTGTTCAATACCAAGAGCCAAAACCATAGAAACACAATACCATCAACTTCAAAACTAGGGATCGACACGCCCGTCGAGATACAATGGTCCGAAACCATAGGCACAACTTCCAAGGACTAACCGCCATGGACCAAAGGTGCTTTTCCACATACACGCGCTTTTTCTGAAACCAACCTGCGTGTACACGCGACTTGGGCTTAACAAACCTGCGTGTATGAACTTCCTTGGCAAGCTGTACTAGGATCTGTCTTCTGAGTAAGTTGCCATCACCTGAACCAACTTCTGAGTATCTGTACCAATCTCTGAGTGAGTTGCCATCAAGGACAACACTTGAATCATAATGCCAACAAAATTTTCTATGGGGATATCAAACCCTAGAAGGGAGTAAGGGGGAAACCTATTTTTACTCTTTAAAAACCCTAGTTATCACTCAATATGAGGATAAAATCAAGATAAAATCTCTCTAGGAGTTTCTCAAGGGATTTTCAACATTATCTAATTAAAGAATATGATATTCCACGAAAATTCCATATAAATATATGCAATTAGACAAGGAACATAAAAACCTTACTAGAATATATCACATGCAATTAACATAAAATATATTTAACAACAAAATCACCAACAATGTATCCATGAACAATCCTTCATTATCCAAAACTAATGTATCCACAACAAGGACTAGTCTCCAATAGCAAAAATATCCACAAATATCCCATCTCCACAGGAAAAGTAAGCTACGAGAGCTAGGTTGAAATCTCTAGAAGGACTTGAATAGTTCACAAGTAATGATGAAATGTAAGAGTGAGGTGATCTTTATTTATATGAGATATACATCATCTAATTTTATCTAATGAATCCCCTAAGCAATTTTGATAATGAGAAAACATAAAATAATCCTTGGGTTCAGAGAAAATTTTAAGGACGGAAGTTTATCTTAAAGTTTAGAAACCTTAGAAAATTTCACTAGTCCTTAATTTGTAAATTGTAAAATGCTTGGCATATTTTTGTAAAAATATTTAGATATCTAATTCACATTAGTATATATAAAATTTCGGTGATTTTTAAGGTAAAATTATTATACACTATAAAATTTTGTGGATCATTTTAAGAGAAAATGGAAGTTGGCCAAGCTTTTTTAGGCAAAAGCTTTGAAAATTAGCCCACATTAAATAATAGCCACTAAAATTTTCTCTAATTGGGTTACAAGCCAACCCACTAAATCAATGTGAAAATATGCTAGAATGGACCCGCACAAGTGAGTCGTTAGCCTCTAAATGATGATGGCATACCCATTTTGAGCTCCAAATTCCTTTTCATGGTGAGATGAAGGTTGGAAGTATCTCCAAGCATCATGATCATCCATTATTTGAGGGGTAATCATCAAATCCATCAAAGCAACCTCAAAGGTCCCAAATATAGTTAGTGTGCCACCACATCATCTCCATGGGTGTCCAATGGTCAATGTAGCACTCCTCTCTAACGTTAGGGCTCCATCAAGTGCAACAAGCCCTCTTCAGTCATCTCATGGAATACCATCCTCATCTGGGCTCTAAATCATGGCTTTCCCTTTAGGTAGTGTAAAGGCCATCTTGGGCGCATGATGGGTCCAATGATGTAATCATCATGAATCCTCTTTGTTGGGCCAAGGAAGGTTATTTTCTTGGGTCTTGTTAGTTATATAAGGCATGCATTAGTTGATCAAGTCATCATAATGCTGATTTCTCTGATATAGGTGGGAAAATATTCACCTGCTAAGTCATCAACCTCTTTATAGTTCTTGGGTACCTATGGAGTGGGTGCCCCCAAGGCCTAGGATATTATGGACCACTTGACAATACCTACTTAAACTCAAGTGAAAGCAACCATTCATTAGAGACTAAGTTCATATAAGCATCTAAGTTGACCAAACTTGTATGTTAAGGACATATTAATATTTCAAACTTGAATCACCTTCCGATATCTAACTAGATCAAGTATCATAAAGGTGTTCCCTACCTTGGTAGGTGTGGCCAATAGTCATCCCTATTAAGTGCTTCCAACCCCTAAGGTGAGGTGGCATTTCCTAGGTCTACCCTTCAATTGATAGGTGTTAGTGTAAATGAATGGAAATGGAGTGGAAAGGCTTCATGCCCAAATTCCATGGTCAAGGGGACTAGCTAATGGGAGTCCACATCCAAATTATATAGACGTAATGGAGGGAGAAAACATTGGAGGCATGAATTACCTTGCTCAGCCTATTTTTTCCACCCCTCTAGTGCACCTTTTACTTCTTTTTTAATAATGTTTTTATTTTGGGGGCATAGTTCATGGGTTAGAGCTTGCTTTTTATGATGTAGTATATTAATTTTACCCCTTAATATGAGATATTTTATCGCTCATCGGGGTTGATACATGCAAGGGTTCTTTTTTATGAAAGAGAGCATCAAGTGCTTAGGAACCAGGTGATGGATAATGAGGAGGTTAGAGCTCATGTTGAACTTTTTCCCATATGCTAATTTATGTCATAGTTGTCTTTTGCATTTTGATTTTCTTTTTTTGCTTTAATTGTGGCCATAATGTTGTTTTCCATTATTTTAGTTGCATCAAACTCTAGAGAAATGTTTCCTAGCTGTACTTAATAATGTGTATAAGAAGGTACCAAATCCTAATGAAACACTGACAAGTTAGACCTAAAGAATGGAGAAGGTATAAAAGTGGTTTGTAATGTGACATGAAAAGTGTCAAGTATGGTGTAAGGGAGAATGTACATGTTATATCAATCTATGTCTTTTAAGTAGTGCCCATCCCATAACCCTAAGGCCTCAAGGGAGTTCCTAATGGAATAGGGATAAATATTAACCTGTTATAAAGGTGAGAGAAAAAATTTACAATTAAGATCGGTAAATATTCCAAATCAACCCTTTAACCATATGAATACCCAAAACAAACATGTATAAGCACTCAATTTCCAAATGATAAAAGTACCTTTTGAATGGAATCTAAACCTCATCTAAGAGGAAATGTTGGATAGTGATAGGTGTATCAATGATACAGATAGCAGAGGCACATGGAAGATCACCATTAAGAAGTGAATATCAGGGGTTGTTGGATGGTTGGCTGTCAAATGTAGCAAAAACGTTCTCTTATGGAGTTCCCCATTTTGGTGAATAACATCTAGCCCCAACTTAAGGACCACTGTAGAGTGCATCATCCATATGCTCGAACGGGAGTTAATGAGAACTAAAACAATCCTTGAACTCCTATACTTGTTACCTGCTTGTTTGGAAGCATGTTAACTAGGTGGGTGGTTATCTCCTTGGTTTTATATGATAATAATAAAATCCATACAGAAAGGAAAATATATATAAATGCAATCTAGTCTATAATGAGACACAACAATATGAAAATGTAAGAGTTGGGATACTCAAACAATATACAATGCAACTAACTACAAATAATTCAATTAGTTTCCATTAAAAAAAGTGAGGTGGTTCCCTCTCAGTAGTAAGGGAAGGAGTTCATCATCAAGTTTAGCAATATAAAAGTACCACACCCCTACTTTTCCATGGATCCTAATAGGGATAGGGTTCCTATCAATCTACATAAAATCATCTGCTTGGTTTATGGACCCACTATTTCTTTGGAAATGTTTATTTCGTATGGATATTTTGACATGAGATACATTGTCTGAAGGATTAGCTTCCCTCAATTTCACAAGCCAATTTTACTTAAAATGACTTTAATATATACCCTTAGGAAGTTCGGTAATCTTTGGTTTATATACAATCTTGGGAAACAGGAATGGCTCTTTATCCTCTATATGTTTAGGAACATATGGTTCTTATATAGGAAAAATGGGTTTCCATTCATGGTAGATACAGTGGCATATGAAAAATCCATTTGTAATTTCCCTCCAACTAAGGACACCATTTCCTAGACAATAACATCCCCCAAGCATCAGGCACATCTATGACTACAATATCTATCAACATCGAACTATGTTTATTGGCAGCCTAAGATACCTTAACATCCTTCATGAGGCCATAAACAGGTGTAGATTTGGAATTGAAACCACATACATTCTTATAAGGTCTGGTGATTTCCATTTCTAATTGATTCATGACTCTTAGAGGCATCCCATTAGCAGATGTTTCAGAATCAATCATACAATTGTGCAAGATGAGGTTGTTTATCACTAGTGAAAATAAGAATGGCTTGTGACCTCCATTTATTTTATCATTATAAAAATTTTGTAGTATAATTGGAGGGTCCTCGGGCTCCTTTCCAAAGTTGAAGGCTCTCCTAATTTTCCCCCTTTAAGGTTAAAATTTAGTTATTTCCAAAATGGGAACTTGTACATTCACTTTAACCAAAAAATTTTCTATATCAACATCTAGAGATATGTTACAATCTTGCGTTTTTGGCTTGGGAACATTTTCAGGTTGCACATGGCACATATTCTTCTTTTGTAAGTAACATTCGAGCTTGCACTTGCTTGGATCTAGTTGAAATTTCTCCTTTATTATTGTAATCCCTTAAATACACCATTTTTCTCTACATCCATGATCAAATCATCTCGATCACTAGTATCTTCGTATTTTTCTTAGTCAAGTTGTTGTTGGAAGTAGCAGTCACCAAGAAATATCTTAAATGGGGCATCATCATTAACAACATTATGGTGCTCCAAAATTTCCCCCTCCTGCATTTGGTTGTATGGACACTACTCAAGAGTATGAAACTCATTGCAGGTTTGATGTCAAGGATTCACCTGATGTCCCACCATGTTAGTTGGGGCAAGGTTGTTTGGAACATTTTTTTGTGAATATTTGTATCTAACAAGTCCCTTCTTCTTGAGAGGTCTTTCTTTATTGAATTATGGCTTTGGAGGAAAATCTTGACATGATCCCCTTTCTCTTTCCAACATTGAAAACTTGTTCACCATTGCCATATGTCCTTGCATGAGCTCATTCATAGCTTTATCAAATTTTTGGGTAAACGCTTGTAAGGAAGGATCCACCTAGGTGTTAGGATCGACCTTAGGTTCTATTCTAGACTTAGGATAGGTGAACAAGTCAAACTTGGATGAGATTAGGTTTTTCTCTATCTTAGTGGCTAGGCCATTAGCTTCATCTAAAGATTGAGTCTTCTTATCTTTTAGAGAATATGACAAATTTATGGGAAAATATTGTACATACCTATCAAGGATTTTCTCATCGGATGGTATATAAAAGTTGGGGATTTCCCTGAGAAGGTTCTCAAAACATTGGGTGAATTCCCTAACAGTTTAATTTTCAGTTTTATTTACATCCTTAAATTTATCAAGAAGCATGTTGCCTTCCCTAAATGTGGCCCATATTTTGTCAAAATCTTGGTGAAATGTTTTCCAATTAGTAATGATACATTGGATTAAAATAAGATACCAATCCCTTGCATTTCCTTCTAAATTCAAGGTAAATAGCATCATAATTGCATCATCCTCCATGATCAATTTGGAACTCACTTACCAATCAAACTCATGCATATATTTCTCCACAATTATATCATTTGCACCATTGAATTTAGGCAACCATTCACTAAAAATTTCAGGTAGGGGATGTGGTACATTAAGGAATTTGTTAATATCCAATGGTTTGAATGAAGGAATGAGTTATGTCTTGTCCATGGTGTTAGGGGTAGTATTATCAATAAATGGGCTTCTAAACACACGAATGTTTTGAATCACATGGGATGTAGTTGCATCAGTCGTTTTGCAGGTAGTATTACTCTTTCTTGTTGTTATGGTATCCGTTGACCTAGGTTGTCATTGATGTCAATATGGCAATATTATGGATACTAGAGGATGTCATGAAGCCAAGGGCATGCAAAGTAGATTCATGAAGAGACAGGAGCAAGGCCATCAGGATAGCCAAGCCATAAGCAAGAGGAGTTACCAAAGGAGGTCTTTGAAAGACACTGCCAAGCCAGAGGAGCCACATTGGACTAAGAGGACGCAAACAGATGGAGGAGCCATATATATGTATATGTCAGATATATGTGCCAATGAAGAGGAGCACACAGAGCAAATGGAGGAAACACAGAAACAGAGCGATCAGAGAGATTATACGCATGCATTTAACAACTATCGAGAGCAGAAATCACATGTATGTGTGCAACTGCACTATCGGGAGCCATCGGAGGAGCAATGGATGCATTTAACAGCAAATAGAGCCATCAAAGCCACAGAGGAAGTAGACATAGTTATCGGGAGCTATCAGAAGCCAAAACCCATCTATATATGCTTTAACAACTATTTGAGCAACAATGCCAAAGGAAGGACTATCGGAGGAGTAGAGTTATCACATATGCCAAGAGTAAGGCACATAAGTGGAGGAGCATATAAACAATGTTAAAATAGCGGAGCAATATATACATAAACAGCGGAGCATATAAACAAGTTAAAACAATGGAGCGGGATTATGTATCGGGAGTGGTAAAGGCCCTGCCACCCGAAACCTCCGATTGCGATTGCAAGAGTGGACCCGAAACTGCGACTGCCGATATGCTACGACTGCAACTGCCAATATGCTGCGATCGTCAATAGTGATTATCTCATCAGGAATTCAGAGCGAAGTCATACAGTGGTAAGTGACCCCTTTGTGATCTCCGATAGCGATGAACATTGCAAACCTGATGCGACATCACAACTTGGCTTAATATAATATCGCATATGCGGCAATCGCATATGTTATGAAGCCTTGCCACACCCAAGCGCCGATTGCGATAAGGTTGCGGACCCGACGAGAATATTAACTATGGTTTAATACCATATCGCATCCGATCCATCGGAGCAATGGAGGATCGGCCGTCGGCCATCGGCAGAGTCATGGGTCTGATATATAAAGGACCCCCAGGAGTCACAAATCGCCGATTGCGATTTAAGCATGGACCCGATACAGTTTAGGTGCAGGTGTAATATTGCTTGAAGTCCGCCCCTTAGTCTTTTGGACTGTTTTTATCACATTCTCTGTGTAATTAAATATTTGTATATATTGCTTGCGCGGGGTTTGGAGACAGAGATACGTTAAGGAATGCTCCCCATAGCTCAGAAGACTAGATTCAAGCTGATTGCGATTGCGATAGGATGTGGCAGGTCTGTTAAACGTAAAACTCTGTGTATGCCCGACATCATGGCCAAACGGAGCACTGTTATGGTAAACAGGGAAGATGGGTTCTTCGTGGATCGTTTGGACCTAGCCATTGGTTCAACATTTCCTATGAGCATGAATAGATAGAGGAAACTGAAAGAAGGGAAGCTGAAGAAGCAAGCGAGCACAGAGGAAATGATAGCGACCGAGGAGGAAACTGACAGGATAAGCGAGCGTTGAGGAAGCCGAAGAGCCTACAGAGAAAGGAAGCCTAAGAGGTGGTGTAAGCGGAAACGAATGGATGAAGGCATGGGAATGTATAAAATAGTAAAAACAAAGGACTGTGGAGGCTGTTGTTGTTGCGAAGAACCAGAATATGAGGTAGCAGAAGCAACAGAGGTGGTTAAGCATTGTATGAAGTTGCTGGTGAACGCTGGTGAAGGTTGTTGTAGCTGTTGAACAAGCATAATCCTAGTTCAGTTTTTTTGATAATTCACTCAAGTTCTGCATCTCATTTAAATAACCCTCAGATGAATTTTATTTATTATCTATGTAGCTACTTCTGTGGCATCCAAAAATAAAATGCTAGTTTTGTTTGACAAGAACCAAGATCCGAGCTAAGCTTGAATATTCCTATAGCAATCGAATGGAATTCTAATTTAAGCTTATGTGAATAAAGAAGCCCAATATTTTTCAGTAGGATTATCCATTCTCTATTGTATGGAAAGAATCAAGTTTGAGCTTGATCATAGTGTTCTTTATCACAACTGTAGTGATGATCTAAGACCAATTTTTAGACTTGTGGAATAAAATGGATCATGAAGCCTGGAGCCATATATGTATGTGGTTAAAGCAAAAGCAGCTTCTTCTATGAACTTTCTAAGGTAATTATATACATATCCATGTGATCGTTCAAGAGTATGATTCATGATTGTATCTAAATTCAAGGTATCCAAGTACAACATATCATTGTTATTGAAGAGAGTTCAAGGCTCCTAAATTCTGTTGAAGGTTGAATCCCTTGTAATTTGAGTAGAGGATGAAGAAGTCTATCTGAAGTCTAAGAAAAGGTAAGGTAGTCAAGCTTATCGTGATTAAGGACAAACTAAAAGACTAAAGACATATATGATAAGTCTAATTCTAACCTGAATGATATGTACTTAGTCGTCTTGCATATATATATATATATATATATATCTATATATATATATATATATATATATATATATCACTTGATGAATGACACCAGAAAATTAATATGGAATCTCAAGCATTAAACGTAGTCTCGAAAGTCTTTTATAAGCCATGATCCGTTGCAAGTTTTCAAGATGATGATCAATATTGTTGAATTAATCCTTGATGATTTAGTCTCCTTGATGATGATGTGAACGAGGTTATCTCCTTGATGATGTGGAAAAATTTGACTGCATATGAAAAAGATAAGATCAAGAGGGAGTTAGCACACTCTCAAGAGATAAGTACTTTCTTAGGTGTTTCTATTATTGTTTTATTATGAATCTCTTGTTTTTGTATGTCTTTCTTGGTTATAGTTCTTCCATAGCCTCCTAATGAGGATTGTAAGAATGTGAAGAACTATGTCAAGGCTATGGTAATTGTTGAAAAGATGGAAGAACAAAGTGACAAGAAGACTTGTGATTAAATGAGCCTTTGGACTCAAAGGGAGCATACAAGATTAGCCTAATTGAAGCATGTTTTGATCCATGATGTAAAGAATTTAGTTGTGACTTCAAATATGAATATTATTAGAGTGACGTTGATCCAAAGCTGCTAAAGATTAGTTTGTGACTTTTCTTCTATTTTTCTAATAAGGATTGAGGCCCTCTTCATCCTTTGTCAGAGGGATCTAATTGAATTATTGTAATATTGAAATTATTATACAAGCCTGGAGAAATCTCCACTAAGGTTAGGGCATAATGGGTTGTGAGTCCATGGACACTTGCTTAAGGAAAATTTGAAGAAGTTGTGAAACCCTATTGTTGATGTATCCCTCTAATTGGCATTACTGACTCTATATAAACTAGATGTATTATGGGTGTTGTATTGTTCTAAATGAAATATGGTATTGTTTTGTGTAGCACGATTGTAGTTGGAAATGTAGCTAACTTGTGAAGATGGTTGTTGATGTTAGCTTCTATAAGAAGCCTCTTATTGTATGTTGGATTCGATCATGGTTGTTGATGTTCACTTCTGTAAGAATCCTCTCATTGTCTGATGGATTTGACTAAGGCGCACTTTTATTTTGATAAGAATGGTGTTGATATTTTCTTTTGTGAGAATCCACTTGTTATCTATTAGAATTTTTTCTTCTGTAAGAAGCCCCCATTGAAGCTAGATGAATAGCTAGATGTTATTGTCTGCTGGAATGTTTGATAAAGTGTTGAAGTCTACCATGGCTAGTTTTCTACTATTGAGCTGGTTGATGATGATTATCTGATTGGGCTAAGAGTGTTATATAGAAAGGACACATCGGGGTGTTGCTTTAACTTGGAATTTTCCATGATTTCCTGGATGAGTAGGAAGCATAGATCTCTATAGCCGAGGTAGAGTATATTTCATCTAGTATGGATAGTTGTGAGGTAGTGTGGTTGCAGAAGCTCATTGCACAGTTGTTTGATCATGTTCTATTTACGACCCTGATATAATGTGACAATCAAAGTGGGATCAAAATTTCAAAGAATCTAGGGTTTCATGATAGGTCATAGTACATATGAGATATAGTATAGAAAGGAGCAAAGAGGCTCATAAACATCTCATCAAATGAGAAGATTGCAAACATTCTCACCAATCCATTTCCCAAATAAATGTTCTTATCCTTCACAGAATAGCTTGGAGTGCAGGAGAATGTATCCCTCCTAGAGAGGGAACAATGTTGGTTGAGAACATGGAGCAGATGCTCTTCTCCCAATTTTTCAACTAGCCATGGACTTGGTGGGTGGGGATGAGCAGTGAGGCTCCTGGGTGTGAGAGTACTCCTTGAAGCCATGGACTTGGCTGAGTACATACCCTAATATGCATCCTACCCACAAGTATCCTTTGTGTCATTATTGACCAAGGGCCATGTTGAGATGGTTAAGCTTGCCAAGATTTTCACCCATCTAGGTAGTGGTGAGGAGATTTAGGTCTGTATGATCTTTACCAATGTCAGACGTGACTTCCATGGACTTATTTGAGGTAAATTGGTCTCCCCAAAATGTTGGATTCAAGTGTTCTACCACTTAATCACGAAGGATCAAATTGGGTGAGAATCATTCAATGGACATAGGGTGTGTGATCTTTACCAAGGTCATATATGACTTCCATGGACTTGGTTGTGGTAAATCAATCTCCCCTATCATCAGTTGTGGATCATTACTCTTCTATGGATTGAGAAATCATTGTTTTGTTGAGATGATATCGATGGTGCAGTCGGAAATTCCTCCCTAACTAAGAGGGAGTGTTGAAATTGGATTGTAATGTTATTTACTTTCCTTAGGATGAGACTGATGATCTCTCCCTTAAGTTGTATGTTGAGAGACATATGGATTTGTTGGGGAGATTTATCTTGAGAGAGAGAATGAAAAATAGCTCCCTAGCTAAGGAGTGCTGAAAATTATGGTATCCATGGTCGTATCTTCATCATGTGAAGAAATTGGAAATTAGAATTTATATTTTCACTCCTAAAATATTCCAGCCGTCCATCCTTTTGTTTAGGTCGGTTGGGCCTTCAAGACGCACCCACTCAACCCCCTTTTATCACCATATAAAGGATCCTTCCTCCTTCATTTGAACATCATCAATTTTGTCTTGCATAAACTCTAATCCAACGAAGGAATAAGTTTGAAATGGAGGGCCAAATTTTCAAGACGAGGGTTTGGGATTTCTTCTTGTTCTTGGATATTGGTATGGATATTATATTGATGTTGTTTCTGATGTATTGATGAACTATGAACTCTATCCCTCTCCCTTTTGTACAAGGAAGAATTTTTGGGTTTTCACCTTGTGGGTTTTTCCCCGGCCTTGGGCATAATTTATGTGTCTCTTATCTCATGGTTTCCTGGTTATTTATCTATTTCTCTTTCATGGTTTAGTGCTTGAATTTTATTCTATCTAACTACTTAATTGATTATGAATGAATGATATGTCATGTTAATTGAAACATTGAAAGTAGTTATCTTTTGAAGAAAATAATTTCTAGTATATACCCTAGAAAATCAACAAGAGCATTCATTCTTATCTTATATCTACCCTAGAAATGAGATGAGTTACATCAGGGAGCCACAAGAAGTGTATGGTCTATCTTGAGCATGGAAGAAGGACAATTTTTGTATAGGATAAAGTTTGAGCTAGCTGAGAAAGGGAGACCGAGTTTCTTTGTGATGATTTTGCCCTAGAAAGAGGTTTTTTCAAGCTTGAAAGGAGGACGAAAATATATGTGTAAAGTTATGTTCTATTCTGTTGGTCAAGGTTGTCATTGATGTCAATATGGCATTGTTGAAGATGGATAAAACCCTAATAAATGTCCTAACCCTAAGTGATTGAAAACCCTAGCCTTGACTTATGGAGAAACAAACCATAAGCACATTCCCTAGGTACATGACAAATCTTAACTCTAAAATGTTTGAAGCTTATTCCCTAATAAGATGAAAATCTTTAAATACCCTTATACCCTAATTCATGTCCTTGTTCATTATTACTTATTAAAAAACCTAAAACACATGATGAAACTTTATGTATACCCTAATATAATAACAAAATCCCAATCCCATTTCCCTTATAAAAATCCTAAATTCTAAACCTTCCCATAAAATCCCTAAACCTAACTACACATTTACACTACCATACATTATTAAAAAATATAAAAATATAAAAACTTTATGATAAAATCTTATAATACTCCAAGTACATGAATTCCTTCCAACATATACTATCCACTCCTTAAAGTGATACCATAACAAATTTTTAATTTAATACATTAATAAAACTTTTATATAAGTCATATCCACTCCATGACATGCATATTTTTTTCAGATTAAAAAGGGAAAACTATATATAAATATTTCTCATTCTATAAATCGGCTTCTAATTAGGACAACTCCTCCATTAGAAATGGTATAAATTAAAATTAATTCATTAACCTACATGTCAGCTCCATATTACATAATATATACCAACTTGCCATATTTCAAACTATATAATACGCTGAAAGAATTATGCTGGCCCCCTTATATGCCAACCATCATATATATATGCAGATCAGAAAAAGGATAGACGCAGATCAAAAAAAAGGATATAAAGGCAGATCTGAAAAAGATATATATAAAGAGAAGAAAAAACAACGAGGAGCACTTGAAAACAATTCACATCTCGTGAACTCACAAGGAACGCGTTTTTTGGATTGGTGATAATCTGGAAAAACAGGCCGAGCCTCGGACCAGGAGATAGCTATAGGAATTCAGATTTCTTGAAGATACCATCCATACCTTAGACATAACTGTGTGAAATATTTCTTGGACAAGTATTAAAAGAGAACAAACCTGTGGGAACAAACCTCAGACCAGTAACTATGGTTCGGATTGCAGTCTAGCCTTTAAAGCTTGGTCCTGTGGAATTTACACCAAGAGCATCTCAGGTTTACCTTTGTGAAAAAATTTGAACAAACTTGTGCCAGTCTGGTGGGTAAATTCCTACTAAATCTAACTTGAGACAAACTTGTGAATTGTGGCACTTAACAATTCAAACCTGTGGCACTTTGTTGGGATTTTGGCATCACTTGTGAGCACTCTATTAGGCATCCTTTGGAGCAGCCTATTGACAGTGTTTTGAGTCTTAAGAATAGTGTCTTATGATCCATTAAAGAAACACTTTTGAGATATCTTGTGACACCGTTGGAGCAGAGTTACAGTGGAAGAGAAGTCTTGCAGCATTGAGGTCCATTGAAGAATCCCTTGGAGAGGCTTAGAGCTGGTGGAGATTTCTTATTAAAAATATCTTGAAGAAGAAATTATTAGAGATCATGATATAATCATGAGGTGATTTGGAGAATTTGCTTGGGTACGATGAAGAGTAGTGGTGACACTTTCTGAGAAGACAAGGTTGTTATTGATGAAGTGATTTGGAGAAGGCATTATTGAAGAGATTGACATGGCTGGTTGAAGAAGATATTGAGAGCAGTGAAATACTGTCAAACACATCTGGACAAAGTAAGAGAGTCGGTTGGTGCTTGGAGGTTGGAGCCTCGAACAATAAGGTCGATGCCTTGGAGAATAGGGTGGGAGCCCTAGAGGATCGAAATCCTCAAGAATCCAGGTTGGTGCCTAAAGAAGATAAAGGATTGGAGTCCTTACGGTCGGTGCCCCAGAACTGACAGAGTAAGTGCCTTGAAGGATAGGGTTGGAGCCCTAGAGGATCAGAGTCCTCAAGAAACCAAGTCAGTGCCTCAAGCAGATATAGGATTGGTGTTCTTGTAGCCGGTGCTCCTAAACTCAAGGTTGGTGCCATGGATAAGATAGGGTTGAATCCCTAGAGTTCGGAACCTCACTAAAGTCCAAATTAGAGCTTGGCAACAATTATTGTACTCATTAATTTGTACTTGATTCAATTAATAAAAGCATTTATTTTTATCATTGTTCATTTTGTGTTCTAAATATAAGTGATCTAACTGGTAAAAGTAACAATTGAAAAGAAATATTGATTCACCCCCCTCTAAGTATTTCCAACAATGTAGAAAAAGAAGGGAGCCAAGCCTAGAAATTAGGCTTGTTTAGCCTCCATCTAGGTTTCCAAAGTGGGTCGCAGGCCCTTTGATATTGCGCTAGATTTCTAATCCTAATTTGATCCCTAAAAGAGGCCTGAATCTGCCTTAGGCAGTGAAGAGAAACAATGTGTTATCTTATATGAAGAGAGAGAGTTGAATGTTATCACGTGGGCTGACATTGATCCGGACTTAAACAGAACACAACAAATTACAGAGATACCCATAAACACATATATGCAGCGGAAATAATACTTCATTTCATTAATGTAAAATACTGAAATATGCTTACAAACAGTAATGGAAATAAACCAACTAAGGCAATGGTAGCTTATCTCTGAGAAGAGATGTGTGGTGGCTACATGCCTCTCCACTATGTTACAATGAGGCTCGAAGGCCTATTTATTGTTGAGAAACAATGGAAAACCCTTAACATTCCAAAACCTAACCCTAGAAGATGAAACGCTAAACTGTGGGCGCCGTTTGGGTAAATTGGTACATCAACTTCCCGGGGTCGTAACTTTGGCATACGATCTCTGTTTTACGCATACAATAGCTCGTTAAAAAGATCTATCTAAGCACTACCACTTTGGGAAGGGTAACATCGGTCCATGGACCCATGTTGCCCCTAGATTTCCCAAAAAATGTCATTTAGGGCCTCAAAACGACTCCGGAAATTCAGGACCCAAAAAAACTACTAAAAATAGTAAGTTGTGCTACAATTAAGGAAACTAAAAATGTTGAGAGAAACAATGGTGGGGGTCCAGATGGACTTGGCAGGTGGCCACAAATATCCACTTGGATCATTCCTCCCCCCTTAGGAAGCAGTGGTCCCTATTGCGTTGAGTTCCTCCATGAGATGAGGAAACTTTTGCTGAACTTGGGCCCTGGTGAGCCACTTGCCCTAGTGAAGGAGTTGGCCTGCTTTGACAACTCTATACAGTGGGATATTCTGTTGGCGAGTGTTCTTGATCTGTGAGTCCATGATCTGATCGGTTGCAGCTTGTTCCATGCAATATGGATTTAATTCTGTGGGTTTGAGCTGCTGCAATATCGAATGTGTCTAGCAATGGTGGAAAGTATGGCCGAAGGCGGTCCACATTGAACACTAGGTGCAGGCCAAGGAATGGAGGAATGCTGAGCTCAAATGCATTGTCTCCCATAGCCTTAGTAATGGTGTAAGGACCACATCGAATTGGTCTCAGTTTCCGATAGATTCCAGTAAGGTGTTCCTTTTGCAAATGCAACCAGACTTTATCGCCCACCTAAAACTTGTGTGGCACCCGATGTTGATCATGTCGCTGCTTGTACTTGGAATTTGATTTCTCCAGAATGTCATGGACCTGCTGGTGAATATGTTGGATGTGCTCAATGAAGCTGGTTGCCTTGTCTATTTCGGACTGGACATGAGTCGAATCTATGTGAGTAGCTGCAAGTGGCATGGCCACATCAATGGGGCATAGTGGCTAGAATCCCAAGCCCACCTGAAAAGGGTTGTGGCCAGTCAAGCTATGAAGAGCTCAGTTGTAGTTGTGCTGAACATAGGGGAGGCTCTCGTCCCATGTGCATGGATGCTTTGAGTTGTATATGCGCAAAATGTGTACAATCATCCTACTGACAACCGTTGTAGACTTAGTGAGTTTGATGTTCAGCATTGACTAAAGACTAGACCAAAATGTACTGAGGAACCGACTGTCCCGATCTGAGATGATAGACTGTGGGATCCCAAAGTGCACCCATACTTGTTCAAAGAAGAGTTTAGCAGTGGCCTCTTCTGTGATATTCTTCTTGTAGGCTGCCATAATGGCCATCTTCGAGAACCTGTCGACAACCACAAAAACACAGTCATTTCCATGCTTAGTGGAAGGAAGGCCTGACATGTAATCCATGGAGATGGATTCCCAAGGTCGACTAGGGGTAGGCAGCGGGGTATAAAGGCCTTGCTTCTTAATGGTCGGTTTGGCAATGGCACAGGCAGTACATGATCTGATGTACTTCCCGACATCCTGTCGAAGATTCGGCCAATAGAAATACTTTTGCAGTACTCCCACCGTTTTCTCGACCCCAAAATGCCCAGCAGCCCAACTGTAGTGTGCTTCCCAAATCATCTTGGCACGCTCACTTGAAGGAACACAAAGGTAACCCAGGTGGCATAACAAGGCATCCTGGAGGTGAAAACCTGGAACATGCCGACCCTCCAAGAGTGTCTGGTATGTGTGGCCAAATTCTGGGTCACTTTTGTAGAGAAGTGGCCAATCAGAAGTCTCGTGCCCACAAGAGTTGAGCACAGTGGTTAATTCCATGATCGGTGGTCGACTGAGGCAATCTGCAACATTATTATTACTGCCCTTCTTATACTTGATATTCAAATGGAACTGTTGTAGGTATGTAGACTACTTCTGATGGCGATCATTCTGCAATTTTCCTTGGGTCTGTATGAACTGCAGGGGTCGGTCGTCTGTATGGATGACCGTTTCCTTCCCCAAAATGTAATGCTTCCATTGTCGACAGGCCTGCACAATGGAATACATCTCTTTATCATAATTGGGATACTTCCAGATTGTGTCTGAAAGTGTTTCACTGTGATATGCCACTGGATGGCCGTGTTGAGTAAGGACTGCCCCAATAGCATAGTCAGAGGCATCTGTCTTGACCTCAAATGGTTGTTGTAAATCTGGTAACACGAGCATTGGTGCCATGCAGAGGCGATCTTTCAACTCTATGAATGCCTTCTGTTGAGATTCAGACCAAAAGAATTTTGCTTTCGCTCCTCCCTTGGTGACTTGACTCAAGGGCCAAGTGATATGAGAAAACCCCAACACGAACCTGCAGTAGAAGTTGGCAAGACCTAGAAAGCTGCAGAGCTCTATTAGAGTGGTTGGAGATGGCTAATCCCGAATGACTTGGATCTTGGCTGGATCCACATGCACCCCCTGTTCATCAATAATGTATCCCAAATACTAAACCTGGGTCATGCCAAAAGTGCATTTCTCCAAATTGCCACATAACTTGTGTTGTCGCAGTGTTTGGAGAACCTGTCGGATGTGGTGGAGGTGCTCTTCCCAACTTTGGCTAAAGATCAGAATGTCATCCAAGTATACCACTACAAATGAGTTGGTGAATGGCTGCAAGATGTCATCCATTAGCCTCATGAAGGTTGCAGGAGCATTCGTCAATCTGAAAGGCATAACCAACCATTCGAAAAGGCCCTCCTTGGCTTTGAAGGCAGTCTTCCACACATCAGAGGGTTCGATTGGTACCTGGCGATATCCTGACTTCATATCGATCTTGCTGAAATATTTTTCCCCCTTTAGTTGGTCCAGGAGGTCATCAATCCACGGGATCGGGTACCTATTATGGATAGTGATCTTGTTCAGCGCCCAATAGTCAATCAGAGTCTCCAAGTCCCATCCTTCTTCTGTACCAACACAATCAGGCTCCCACAAGGTGATGAACTAGGACGGATGTGACCTTTCTGCAGTAGCTCCTGAATCTGCCTCTTGATTTCATCGTTCTCCAAAACGGAGCGCCGATAAATTGGTCCATTAGGTAGCGGCGCACCTGGGGTCAGATCGATGGAGTGCTTGACCTGACAGTGCAAAAGAACCCTTGCGGGGGAGGTGAAGATGTCCCCGTACTCCTCCATGACCTTGTCTATCTGTAGTTGTCGTGCGGAGGGGCCCTGTCTGGAGGTCGTGGCCACCGTCTTCTTCTTTCCTTGAGGGCGTATCATCAGGAAAACAAATTTCCCGGTTTTGGAAATGAGCTTACTGCATTGTTTTGCAGTAATCAAAGAGATGGCGATAGGCAATGCTATCTCTGGTATCCTGTACAAATTATTTCCCAATGTAATAATAATAGCACGGGGCCTTGATTCATACACAACATGTCACAAGTATGGTTGTCCTAATAATACATCACAAACTTCAAGGGGAGCAATGTCACACAATACCTCATCCGTGAAGGGCTTGATGTTGTATGGAAGGCGACACTACTAGCTCACGCGAAGATCCCATCCTTGGTGAAGCCACCCAATGGTGTACGGTTATGGATGTGCTGTGGTCGGTAAGCCCAACCGCTTCACGACCTCTGCCAAAATGAGGTTCTTTTGGCTCCCGCTATCGACAATGAACTGTAGCGGGGAGCCCTTTACCCACATCTGGGAGTGGAACAAACGCTCCTCCTCCTCTTGATCTTCGGGTTCATTTTTTTGGATCTTGGTGGTAGCAACAGTGGCATTGGGATCCACATCAATGATCTTTCCTTTGTCATTCCCCTTGTCGGGTTCTGACTCAGAGTCGGAACATGCATCTAATTCTGAAACCTTTAGCTCAGCCACCAGTGACTGCTTGGCCTGACACTCACTTGTGTTGTGAGTGGAGCTCTTATGGAACTCACACCATTTTCCCGTGTCCTTTTTCGGCTTCGCAACGCTGTTCTTTGCTTGCAGCTTTGGCAGGTTGTCTTGGGCTGCCCCGCCTTGGCTTTGTCCTTTGTTCTGTGGTTTAGGGGCACCTTTCCCTTGCTTCAGATTCGCAGATCCAAAGTCTCGCTTCTTTTGTTTAAACTTCTGCTCGACCTTGACAGCATATCGGTATGCTATGTCGAGCGAGGAGATGTTCAAGAATTATATTTCTTCCTAGATGTACTTGTGTAGGCAGCCGCGGTATTTGAGTATCAAATGCTATTCTGAATCCTTGATACCCAACTTTGTGCGCAGGGTATGGAAAAGATTGGTGAACTTCGGAATGTCTTGGTCCCTTCCCTGCCGTAGCATGGTCCACTTTATGTATTCATCCTCATAGCTTCCGACAGGGTAGTACTGCTCCTTGATGGCATCCTAGAATGAATTCCAGGTGGGTGCAGCTGAAAATAGTGAGCTAGTATTTTCATCCTTCTACTCGCAGTAGGTTTCCCACCAGTCCTTGACGTGGGGAGCTGCTTTGAGAAGAGCGAAAACAATCTTTTCCCGACTCGAAAATTCATGAACAGAAAAATAACCCTCTAGCAGATTTAACCATTTATCTACGGCATCTGCGTCTATCTGACCCTCGAATATGGGGATTTCAAAATTAACTTGTACCTTAAAGGGTGTGGGGTTTCCAGAGTAGCTGTTGGAAACCGATGTGTCGCTTCTGGGTAGCCGCTGAAGGATCTGGGCAAAGCTGTCCATCATCGCATTCCGTTGTCGCTTGAGGGCTTCTTCAAGTAAGATTTTGATAGGATCTCCTGCCCCCTCATCTTTCTTCTCATCTACCATGGGAGGCCGTCGGGATTTTTGAGGTTGGTCTTGCAAAGGTTCGACCAGTCCAAGCCCTAACTCCTTATATCCCGACCTCGTTGGGGACATGCAAAGAAAAACAGAGAAAAAGTAGACCGCTCTGATACCACTGATCCAGACTTAAACAGGAACGCAACAAATTACAGAGATACCCATAAACACATATATGCAGCGGAAATAATACTTCATTTCATTAATGTAAAACACTGAAATATGCTTACAAACAATAATGGAAATAAACCATTTAAGGCGATGGTAGCTTATCTCTGAGAAGAGATGTGTGGTGGCTACATGCCTCTCCACTATGTTACAATGAGGCTCGAAGGCCTATTTATTGTTGAAAAACAATGGAAAACCCTTAACATTCCAAAACCTAACCCTAGAAGATGAAACGCCAAACTGTGGGCCCCGTTTGGGTAAATTGGTACATCAACTTCCTGAGGTCGTAACTTTGGCATACGATCTCCATTTGACGCGTACAATAGCTCGTTAGAAAGATCTATCTGAGCACTACCACTTTGGGAAGGGAAACATTAGTCCATGGACCCATGTTGCCCCCATATTTCCCAAAAAATGTCATTTATGGCCTCAAAACGGCTTCGGAAGTTCAGGACCCGAAAAAACTGCTAAAAATAATAAGTTGTGCTACAATTAAGGAAACTGAAAATGCTAAGAGAAAAAATGGTGGGGGTCTAGGTGGACTTGGTAGGTGGCCACCAATATCCACCTGAATCAAACATATAAGTGTAGAATGATTGTTGAGATTGTGTGTTGAATTTTTTCCTGCTATGATGTGTTAGGATAGTGCATTAAAGCCTATGTATAGCCACTTTAATGTTGTAAAGAGGCTATGAGAAGGTTGGATGGTTAGGGCTACATTAGATGTTTTATTCAAGGGTGAATTCAAGTTGTGAGCAAACATGGTTGTGGTGCCTATGAACAGTGATTTGAAGAGTCAAATTATTTTTAGAAGGAAAATTTTGTTAGAGCATAGTGTACTGTGATTCTTGGAGCCACAAAATCATTGTGTGAAGGCAAATTTGTGGAGGTTGATGTACAATATTTGGAAGAGTTCAATTCATTGTTAGAAGCCATAGTTGAGGATCTGAAATTTGCAAGGACTTTGGAGGAGAAAAAATATTATGAGTAGCTAAAGGCAGAGTTATTGGAGCAACAATATTCTCTGTATGTATTGGTGGCAAAGGACCTGCCAATTCAAGCCAAGCGGACTAAAAGGGTTGGTGTAAGTGCTTCTTCAACAAGTCAAGTTTGTTTTTATCCTTGGGCAGAGTGATATTCAAGTGTTGTTGACATCAAGCCCTATATTTCCTTGTATTAGAGCTAATTTTAAGGGACGTGATTCCTAGTACAGGAGCCATATGCTTGTTGTATTAAATTTGTAATATAAACAAGTTTTGGGTCTACAAATAATTTTGTATTTTTTTTATTCACCGTTGTTACATTTTCACTATGCAAATTTCTTGGAATTGTTGTATTTCAATTTGTTTGTGATCATGTTTTAGACATAGACCTGAATCTGAAGTGCCAAGGAAAAATCAACATAGTGTTCATATCAATATAGTGTTAATTACCTTCCCTCAACTTCTCAAACCTCTTTGACTTAAAATGAATTTGATCTATACCCTTAGGAAATTCAATAACCTTTGGTTTATCTACAGGGTTGGTAAATGGGAATGACTCCATATCTATGACATGTTCAAGAATATGAGGTTCTTTGCACATGACAAATGGGGCTCTATCCATGCTAGGTATAGTGGCATATGAAAAATCCATTTGTAATTTCCCTCTCATTAAAGCACAACATTTCCCAAAAGTAACATCCCCCGTGCATCTGGCACATCTATGACTACAATATCCATCAACACTAAAATATATTTATTAGTAGCCAAGAATACCTTGACATTCTTCATGAGACCATAAATAGGTATAGATTTGGAATTGAAGCCACATACTTTCTTATGAGGTTTAGTGATTTTCATTTCTAATTGATTCATTACTCTTAGAGGTATCACATTAGCAGAAGCACTAGATTTTAGCATACAATTGTGCAATATGGGGTTGTATACCACTAAAGACAATAAGAATGGCTCATGTCCTCCATTTCTTTTATCATTATACATATTTTATAGTATAATCGAGGGGTCCTAGGGCTCCTTTTCAAAGTTGAAGGCTCTCCTCATCCTCCCCCCCACCCTTTGGGGTTCAAATTTAGTTATTTCCAAAAGGGGAACTTGTACATTAACTTCAGCCAAAACATCTAGAGATATGTAAAAATCTTCGGGTTTTGGTTTGGGGACATTTTTAGGTTGCCGAGGATGCCTATCCTTATTTTGTAATGTAACATTGTAGCTTGAACTTGCTTAGATCTAGTTGATTTGAATTTTATTTCTAGTTAATGTAGTGCTAGTATCATTTCCAAATATAAAATTTTATTTGCTTTGGTTTGCTTATCCATCAAGAGTTTATCCATGAGCATGTGATTTTCAATTCATCAAACTTGGTGAAATTTAGTGTTTTGAATGAAATTAAAAGAATGAATTTAAATGGCTAAATAGCAGCATATAAAAACATAGCAAGCACAAATAACATAGCTCAATACACAAATTTTTGTTGAAGGAGTTCACTTCTCTTAGGCTACATCTCCTTGGTCCAGCTTCATAGTGTGGGCCTTTGTATTAGCTTAAATAGTGTTCAAATTGTTGTTACATGCATCCAATGCTCTTGTAACCTGTTCCAATGAGTTTAAAACATTCAAATATATCATAAATGACTATTTTTTTACTCAATTTGGTTACCAGCTACTATGGGAATGGCCTCCAACACTTGGTGGCCCTACGCTTCAAAAATCTTCAAATGACCAAAATCGCATGTAGATGACCTCTTCTACCTCTAAAACCTACTCCAATGAGTTTAAAACATTCAAATCTATCAAAAATGACTATTTTTTTTACTCAATTTGGTTACCAACTGCTCTGGGAATGGCCTCCAACACCTGGTGGCCTTGGGCTTCAAAAATCTTCAAGTGACCAAAAACACCTATATATGACCTCTTCTGTCTCTAAAACCTACCCCAATGAGTTCCCAACATGCCAATTACCCAAAAATGACTATTCATTTTCGAAATTTGGTTGAGAATTGAGTAAGTTATGGCTTAAACTGTTTTTCCTAAAAAACCTCTGCTAAATCTAGAGAGACTCCAGTTAAGTCCACCAAGTTTGGGGGTGGTTCCGAATTTAGTGGCTCCGCCATAAATTCGCAAACTTAATTACGGATTAATTAAATGCTAAAATTATTAGTGGTGCACTAATCCCACTTAACAGTTGACCACTAGCTCCTGGTTCGAGCGCTTGGTCACATGGGGTGGGGGCTGGGCCCACGAGGTTTTTTTTTACCAAACTTTCAGAAGCTCTAACTTTTGCATACAATGTCGGTTTTTTGAACCATTCACGATGTTGGAATCCTGGAAATGAACTCTATCCAATCATTTAGGTCTGAAGCAATTTTGAGCACTTTCATTTTTTAGCTAAAATACTGATCCTTGATCATTCCTCACCACTAGAAGCCTTTTGGATCCCAAAACCCATCTTGATCATTGATTATGTTGATGAGGGGATTGTTCCCTCATCCTTCCAGTCTTTATCCATTGAAATTTTCCTAATTTCATCATTTGGAGCTTTTCATAAAAAGTAAAATTTTTCCTTGATTCTGATGACCATCTATTGTTATCTTTGACACCGTCATGCTGCAATATTTCTGAATTTGTAGAAAAACAATCTAATTTTACAGAAAACATCTTGTTCCTACATTGATCAACAATCAAAGGAAACTTGGAATCTTTCTCACCTTGTACTTTGTCTCTATGGCAATTTTTGGCTACTTTTGCCTTGTACTTGAGTCGACTCTTGCCCAAGTTTCTTTGTCATTGTAATGTGCCTTTTGGAGACCATCAATTAACATTTTTGAAACCCATGCCTTATTTTCCAAGCTGCTTTGTCCTCTTCTCTTTGACCTTTACAACTTCTTGCACCAGCACCTTGTTTTCAACACTGCTCAACACCAATGTTGGCTGCTGCAAATGTTTTTCACCTTCTTTCAAAGGCAACCTGTTATCATTCTGAAACAACCCAATACAAATATAAGCATCTTTATGAAAAGTATGCTTCAAAACATATCTTTGTTTGATCATCAACAATGTCAAGTTCTGACTTGCATTCACTAGCCTCTTCATTTGCCCTAAATTAACTAAAGAAATGTTTAGTTTCTTGCGATGAGCTCTCACAATATACTTCACCCCATCTTTAAGCAAATGATATTTGTGCTCATAGGGATGAAACACCGATTTCCTATCATACAAATATGCAATTCCCAAGATAATTCCAAAAATTTCAAGTGGAACCAAGTCTAACTCGACTTCATCAACAGAGTTTGCAGTAATAGCAAATCTAAAAATGCATTTCCTTGAAACCTATAAATTGGCATCCTTAACTATCCAACCCAGAGGGTATGGTTTATGATGTGGTATGGTTTCAAGTTTAAGCTCTTTAAATAAGTCTTCTGAAATCAAGTTTTCTTGTGATCCACTATCAAAGAGTGCATCAATCTTGGTATGATTTGAAATTACTCTGACAATGAACAACTCTTCCCTTTTGTCTTCATTTAGAGTGTTGTTGTGACTATTTGAGGAACTAGTGCTTTCAACATGTTGACCTTTCAAACCCATAGCTGTAATTTTTGTCTCATCTCCTGAATCTGACCCTAAGTCCTTTTCAACGATAGCAACAATTTTTCCCTTCTCTTTGGCTTTCAATCTATCTGGTTTTAATTCTAGATGAGGTTGCCAATAGTGATCTTCATCATGGCTAGTCTTTGAATAGTTTTTGCATGCGAATTTTTCCTTCTCTTTTTTTATACTTTCATTTTTCTTTCCCTTCCATTTTCCTCCCTCCTATTTTCCCTTACCCTTGCTTTCACCTTTCTCCTCTATGTTTTGTTTTCCCCTTGCCTCAAGATGCGTGGCTTGCACGCATACTTCATCTAAGTTGCTTGGGTTAAACATAAGGATAGTATGCTATAAATAGGAATGTAAACCTACAATATATTTCAATAGTGTGTCTTGTGAATTCAAATTTACTCCCAACAATAAAGCCCTTTTTCTAAACTCCTGTGTATAATCTTGGATTGTTTGGCCTTTAATCTGCCTAAAATTTTGGCAACTCATAATGGCTTTTTGCATATAGGCTAAAGGATAAAACTGTCTTTTAATGGAAGAAATGAATTCAACCCAAGAAATGGAAATCTTACCAAGGATTTGTTGGTACCATTCCATTACCATCTTTTTCTTCTAGAAACACCATCATTTGTCTACCTTTTTCCTCCATAGACCCCTTATATCCATCGAAATCGATTAATTAATAGCATTATAGTTGTTAGTTTGCATTAAAGTTAATTTATGAATTTTTATGTTAGAAATTAGGAATTTTCAATAAAAAGATTACATGAAGTCACAACATCCTGTAAATGGTTTATCATCTGACACATGGCATGACAGGCAAGCCAAAGCAATGGATAGGAACGAGACCTGGAATGTACATGCATGGTGAAAAATCAATTCTACAGCAAATCAAAAGCTCCTGGTTATGCGGTCAACACTGGTCAAACCCCAGCCTTTTGGTTACAAAGGCAGTAAAAGCCATGGTTTCCCAAACCGATTTCGTTTTGTTTTTTTTGGAAATCGGTTTAGATTAGAAATGACCAAAAATCATTCCATTGTAAAAGCAGAAACATCTGCTTAATGAATGTAGATTCGATTCAGATAGGGACAAGCAGATAAACACTGCGTATTATTTTGTTTTCAGGAACAGTTACGATTATTATCTCTATGCATTGTTTGAGAACATAACTCTTGTATGTGATTGCAATCTTCAGCACTTAAATATAGTCACGGTTTTACTCCAGCAGTGTTTATGCATTAATACTCTTGTTGCTTGAGTTTACTTCAATGTGCCATTGAAACGTGGACGGGCCCTGCGTGGATTGGTATACTGTTCATTTCATTTCCTTAGCAGTTTTTGAATTTGAATAGAACACATAGTGTTTAGTGTTATTTCCATGTTTATGACTTTGTTGATTTGATTGGAAATTCTCACAAATGGTATTTATGGTGATAGCTTGAAGATTTTATCGTTAGATCATTGAACCATATCTTGTAAGAGATTTGATCCATCGTTATATTTTAAAGCATCTCCATAGACTCCGTTTTCATGCATTTAAACTTTAGTGTGCTTTTGATTTTTCATGAATGCTTAAGTGTTAACTAGATAGAGCTTTTGTGCATAGCATCCTTGTAAGAGGATTAAAATCTTAGTCTAGCAATACGTTGTATCCTTAGGACAGTTAGATAAGTTAGGTGATCTGAGTGTTAAGGTGAGAGGAAACATATCTTAACCTTCTGTAAAGGAGTACTGTAGCCTATCACAATAAACACTTAGTTAGGAATCCTTTATGTCTATAGACTTTAGACACATGCCTCGAAGTTTACTTACCCTGGTTGATAATAAATCTAGTCTAATCTAGCACCCTAGATTGGCCACTACAGGATTTGCATTTCCTCTTGTGTCTTTGCCTCCCACCAAACTAGTGCAGCTCCTTCTAGCCTCAATGAAGCCAACTGAATCTTTATGTCATCTTCTTGAAGGTTTTGAATTCTGCAGTATACCTCCAACTATAGAATCCAATTGTCCAACTTTTTTGCATTCACTTCTCCATTGTACATGGGAAGTTTGAATCTTATGTCCAATTTCAGTAATGGAGTTTTTTGTTTTGGGGTTTTGGAATGAGTATGGGTAGTGGTGGTTGTGGAAGATGATGTTGTGTGCGATTATAGAGAAGATGACGAAAATGATGAGGATGGTGGAGATGGAGGTGGCTTTCCACCATTCCCTTTGGAATCATTCTTCTCATCTTTTTTGTCCTCTGAGCTTCCTTCTCCATGTGGAGGTTTAGAACTCTCTCCAACCATTCTGGTGTTCCTCTCTTCATAGAAGACTTTAAACATCTTAGTCAAAGTATAGAAAGCTCTCTTCAATTCTTCCTCTTCTGAAAATGGACTTTCATGTTCTCTTTCTCCAGACATAGTGACTATGGATTCAGTTTCAGAAATTTTTACTATTGTACCTCTTCAATCACTTCAGCCTCTTGTGCAATTTGTGCCTCTTCTATCTCAACTGATGGAGATGAAACTTGAGGTGATTCATTTGCTTCCTTGAGTGGTCCTTTGGGTGAGGATGGTGCTTTCTCAGCCTTCTTCCTTCTTGTCATAATCTTAGGACTAGCTATCTGTAGCTTCCCTTCTCCTCTCTGCAACTTCAACCTTGTAATCATAACAACAATTGAAACTATTAAACCCTTCAAGAAAATCAAACAAGCAACCTTGTGCTCTGATACCAACTTGATCTGAATTTGACTGTTAGTTAATGCTGTGCTAGTATCATTTCCAGATATAAAATTTTATTTGCTTTGGTTTGCTTATCCATCAAGAGTTTATCCATGAGCATCTGATTGTCAATTCATCAAACTTGGTGAAATTTAGTGTTTTGCATGAACTTAAAAGCAGGAATTTAAATGGTTGAATAGCATCATATAAAAACACAGCAAGCACAAATAACAGAACTCAATACATAATTTTTTATTGAATGAGTTCACTTCTCCTGAGCCACATCTCCTTGGTTTAGCTTCATAGTGTGGGTCTTTGTATTAGCTTCAATAGTGCTCAAATTATTGTTACATGCAACCAATTTTCTTGGAACCTATTCCAATTAGTGTAAAACATTCAAATCTATTAGAAATGACTATTTGTTTACTCAATTTGGTTACCAGCTACTTTGGGAATGGCCTACAACACCTGGTGGCCCTACACTTCAAAAATATTCAAGTGACCAACAACACCTATAGATGACCTCTTCTACCTCTAAAACCTGCTCCAATTAGTTTAGAACATTCAAATCTATCATAAATGACTATTTGTTTACCAACTGCTCTGGGAATGGCCTCCAACACCTTGTGGCCTTAGGCTTCAAAAACATTCAAGTGACCAAAAACATGTATAGATGACCTCTTTTGGCTCTGAAACCTACTCCAATGAGTTCTCAGCATGCCAATTAGCCAAAACTGACTACTCATTTTCGAAATTTGGTTGAGAACTGAGTAAGTTATGGCTCAAACAGTGTTTCCAAAAAAACTCCGCTAAATTTGGAGAGACTCTAGCTAAGTCCGCCAAGTTTCGTGGCGGTTCCAGATTTAGTGGCTCTATCATAAATTCCGCCAACTTAATTAAGGATTAATTAAATGCTAAATGATTAGTGGCGCACTAATCCCGCTTAACAGTTGGCCCCTAGATCCTGGTTCGATCGCTTAGTCACATGGGGTGGGGGTTGGCCCCGCGGGGCTTTTTTTTACCAAACTTTCAGAAGCTGTAACTTTTGCATACGATGTCGGTTTTTCAAACTGTTCACGGCATTGGAATCCTGGAGATGGAATATATCCATTCATTCAAGTCTGAAGCAATTCTGAGCACTTTCATTTTTTAGCTAAAATATTGATCCTTGATCATTCCTCACCATTAGAAGCCTTTTCAACCCCAAAAGCTCTCTTGATCACTAATTATGTTGATGAGGGGACTGTTCCCTCATCCTTCCAGTCTTTATCCATTGAAATTTTCCTAATTTCATCATTTGGAGCTTCTCATAAAAAGTAAAAATTTTCCTTGATTCCGACGACCATCTATTGTTGTCTTTGACACTGTCATGCTACAATACTTATGAATTTGCAGAACAACAATCTAATTTTGCAGAAAACATCTTGTTCCTACCTTGGTCAACGATGAAAGGAAAATTGGAATATTTCTCACCTTGCTCTTTGTCTCTATGGCGATTTTTAGTTGCTTTTGCCTTAGACTTGAGTCGACTCTTACCCAAGTTTCTTCGTCATTGTAATGTGCCTTTTGGAAACCAACAATGAACATTTGTGAAACCCATGCCTTCTTTTCAAAGCTGCTTTGTGCACTTCTATTTGACCTTTGCAACTTCTTGCACCGGCACCTTGTTTTTCAACACCAATGTTGGCTGCTACAAATGTTTTTCACCTTCTTTCAAAGGAAACCTGTTATCATTTTGAAACAACTCATTACAAATATAAGCATCTTTTAGAAAAGTATGATTCAAAACATATCTTTGTTTAATCATCAACAATGTCAAGTTCTGACTTGCATTCACTAGCCTCTTCATTTGCCCTGCATTAACTAAAGAAATGTTTAGTTTCTTGTGATGAGCTCTCACAATATACTTCACCCCTTCTTTATGTAAATGATATTTGTGCTCATAGTGATGAAACACCGCTTTCCTGTCATACAAATATGGACTTCCCAAGATAATTCTAGAAATTTCAAGTGGAACCACGTCTAACTCGACTTCATCAACAAAGTTTGCAGTAATAGCAAATCTAAAAATGCATTTCCTTGAAACCTATAAATTGGCATCATTAACTATCCAACCTAGAGGGTATGGTTTATGATGTGGTATGGTTTCAAGTTTAAGCTCTTTAACTAAGTCTTCTGAAATCAAGTTTTCTTGTGATCCACTATCAAAGAGTGCATCAATCTTGGTATGATTTGAGATTACTCTGACAGTGAACAACTCTTCCCTTTTGTCTTCATTTGGAGTGTTGTTGTGACTATTTGAGGAACTAGTGCTTTCAACATGTTGACCTTTCAAACCCATAGTTGTAATTTTTGTCTCATCTCCTGAATCTTACCCTAAGTCTTTTTCAGCTATAGCAACATTTTTTCCCTTCTCTTTGGCTTTCAATCTATCTGGTTTTAATTTTGGATGAAGTTGCCAATAGTGATCTTCATCATGGCCAGTGTTTGAACAATTTTTTCATGTGAGTTTTTCCTTCTCTTTTTTTATACTTGCATTCTTCTTTCCCTTCCATTTTCCTCCCTTCTCTTTTCCCTTACCCTCGCTTTCACCTTTCTCCTCTATGTTTTGTTTTCCCCTTGCCTCAAGATGTGTGGCTTGCACACATACTTCATCTAAGTTTCTTGGGTTAAACATAAGGATAGTATGCTGCAAATAGGAATGTAAACCTCCAATATATTTCAAGAGTGTGTCTTGTGAATTCAAGTTTACTCCCAACAATAAAGCCCTTTTTCTAAACTCCTGTGTATAATCTTGGACTGTTTGGCCTTTAAGCTGCCTAAAATTCTGCCAACTCATAATGGATTTTTGCATATAGGCTAAAGGATAAAACTGTCTTTTAATGAAAGAAATGAATTCAACCCAAGAAATGGACATCTTACCATGGATTCGCATTTCCTCTTGTGTCTTTGCCTCCCACCAAACTAGTGCAGCTCCTTCTAGCCTCAGTGAAGCCAACTGGATCTTTATGTCGTCTTCTTGAAGGTTCTAAATTATGTAGTATACCTCCAACTGTCGAATCCAATTGTCCAACTTTTCTGCATTCACTTCTCCATTGTACATGGGAAGTTCGAATTTTATGTCTAATTTCAATAATGGAGTTTTGGAATGAGTATGGGCAGTGGTGGTTGTGGAAGATGATGCCGTGTGAGATGATGGAGATGATGAGGAAGATGATGAGTATGGTGGAGATGGAGGTGGCTTTCCACCATTCCCTTTGGAATCCTTCTTCTCATCTTTTTTGTCCTCTCAGCTTCCTTCTCCATGTGGAGGTTTAGAACTCTCTCCAACCATTCTGGTGTTCCTCTCTTCATAGACTTTAACCATCTCAGTCAAAATATAGAAATATTTCTTGAATCTGTCCTCTTCTGAAGAGGCACCTTCATGCTCTCTTTCTCCAGAAATAATGACTATGGATCCAGGATCAGAAATTTGTACTAATTGTACCTCTTCAATCACTTTAGCCTCTTTTGTAATATGTGCCTCTTCTATCTCAACTAATGGAGATGAAACTTGAGGTGATTCAGTTGCTTCCTTGAGTGGTCCTTTGGGTGAGGATGGTGTTTTCTCAGCCTTCTTCCTTCTTGTCCTAATCTCAGAACTAGCTATCTGTAGGTTCCCTTCTCCTCTCTGCAACTTCAACCTTGTAATCATAACAACAATTGCAACTATTAAACCATTCAAGCAAAAAACCTTGTGCTCTGATACCAACTTGATCTGAATTTGATTGCTAGTTAATGTTGTGCTAGTATCATTTCCAGATATAAAATTTTATTTTCTTTGGTTTGCTTATCCATCAAGAGTTTATCCATGAGCATCTGATTGTCAATTCATCAAACTTGGTGAAATTTAGTGTTTTGCATGAACTTAAAAGAATGAGTTTAAATGGATGAAAAACAACATATAAAAACACAACAAGCACAAATAAAAGAGCTCAATACACAATTTTTTGTTGAAGGAGTTCACCCCTCCTAGGCTACATCTCCTTGGTCCAGCTTCACGGGGTGGGCCTTTGTATTAGCTTCAATAGTGCTCAAATTGTTATTACATGCATCCAATGTTCTTGGAACCTATTCCAATGAGTTTAAAACATTCAAATCTATCATAAATGACTATTTGTTTACTCAATTTGGTTACCAGCTACTCTGGGAATGGCCTCCAACACCCGGTGGCCCTACGCTTCAAAAATATTTAAGTGACAAAAAACACCTATAGATGACCTCTTCTGCCTCTTAAAACTACTCCAATCAATTTAAAACATTCAAATCTATCATAAATGACTATTTTTTTACTCAATTTGTTTACCTTCTATTACACAAAATATTGTCACCATGACTATTTGCAGTCAGTATGGGTCTATCATCATTCATACTGTCCTCCTAAGCAAGTCTCAAACCTCAGCTCTTCATGTCAAGCTTTGAAAATGAGAGAAAGACTTTAAAAATCAATAAACCTCTAGTTCTGCACTTTCTCTCACTATTGCCTGCGGTCCCGCACCCCCTGTTCATGTTACCTGCGGACCTGCCCGCTCTATCTCTAAAGGAGTGGGTGCGGACCCCTGTGAAAGTCAAAAAGGCGCAATTTTATTCTAAAAAACTCACTTTGGGTTAATTCTAGATGATTCTAGAAGGAATTTTGACGTGGATGCTTCGCTCTTAGGTGGTTCATGCATCCCAAAAGAGAAGGAGCTAATCCCTTGATGAGAGGAGCTATCCCTTTGAAGGAGGGCTTTATCCCTTTGAAGGAGGGCCTAGTAACTTCCCTCCATTGCACTATAAATTAAGGCATTGGGCTGGTTGCTAAGGAGGTTAGAAGCTTAACATTTTTGAAGGTAAATGTTGGTGGAATTGAGACTTCCTAGTTAAGCTTGAAAGGAGAGATTACATACCTTTTGGCTTCATTGGGAAGAGAGTGAAACTTGTCAAAGTAGAGGAGACTTCTTGTTGGACCCTGGGAGGAGCTCGTACAACATCAAGGCACAGGTTGTAAAGTTCTTCTTTGATTTAAATTAATACAATCGGATTCATTTTTCTCAACAAATTGTCTTATGTGATTTGTTTCATGAATTCCTTGATCATCATGATAAGTATGCTTTATTATATTGGCTTTTCAGGTGCTGTTTAATTTTTGTGCTTGTTTGTGTTTGCAGATTCTCTACAAGGGAGCTCATTTGGATCAACGGAGCGAGGCTTCCACAAACTTGCATTGGACCCAAGGTAGGCCTAAAACACTTGTTTGCCTTTGTTTATAAATTGCATACTTAGAGAAAGATAGGATTTGATTGGCTTGCTTGTCACTAGATATCATTAGATACTAGGGAGGTCGGTCTTGTCCGCAAGAACGACTCATTCCGTGTGACACCTGCTACTCTGGGAATGGCCTCCAACACCTAGTGGCCCTAGGCTTCAATAATTTTCAAGTGACCAAAAACACCTATAAGTGACCTCTTCTACCTCTAAACCCTGATCCAATGAGTTTCCAGCATGCCAATTAGCCAAAAATGACCATTCATTTTCGAAATTTGGTTGAGAATTGAGTATGTTATGGCTCAAATAGTTTTTCCTAAAAAACCTCCGCTAAATTTGGAGAGACTCCAATTAAGTCCGTCAAGTTTGGTGGCAATTCCGGATTTAGTGGCTCTGCCATAAATTCCGCCAACTTACAGATTAATAAATGCTAAACTAATTAGTGACGCACTAATCCCACTTAACAGTTGACCCCTAGATCCTGGTTCGGGTGCTTGGTCACATGGGGTGGGGGCTAGCCCCTGGGGCTTTTTTTTTACCAAACTTTCAGAAGCTCTAACTTTTGCATACGATGTCAGTTTTTCGAACCGTTCACGGCGTTGGAATCCTGGAGATGAAATATATCCATTCATTTAGGTCTGAGGAAATTCTGAGCATTCTCCCTTTTTAGCTAAAATATTGATCCCCGATCACTAGTTTACATTTCTTCCATTATTCTCTACATCCATGATTAACTCACCTCAATCGCTAGTATCTTTGTCATGATCTTCATCAGCTTATTACTGGAAGTAGGAGTCACCAAGAAATATGTTAAACATGATACCATCATTAACATTAAGGTGTTATGATATTTCCTCCTCCACCATTTGTTTGTATGGACACTCAAGAGTTTGAAAATATTTACAGGGTTGACACCAAGGATTAACCTCATGTCCCACCATGTTGATTGGGGCAAGGGTTTTTGGAACATTTTTTTGTGAAGTATTGTCTCCTACAAGGGCCTTCTTCTTGAGATGTCTTTATTTATTGAAATATGGCTTTAGAGGGAAATTTTAATGAGATTCCCTTTCTCTTTCCAACATTGACATCGTATTCATTATTTCTGTTTGTCTTGCATCAACTCATCAGTGAGTTTATCAAATTTTGGAGAAATACTTGCAAAGCAGGATCCACTTAGGCACTAGGCTTAGCCTTATGTTATATTCTAGCCATAAGATAGGTGAACAAGTCAATCTTAGATGAGTTCAGGTTTTACTCTATATTAGCAACCAATACCTTAGCTTCATCTAAAGATTGAGGCTTCCTATCTTTAAGGGAATATGAAAAAATTCCATGGAAAGCTCATACATACCTATCAAATATTGTCTTATCAAATGGTTTATATAGATCAGGGACTTCCCTTAGAAGGTACTTAAAACATTGTGTGAACTCCCTAACTGTTTCATTTTTAGTTTTCTTAGCATATTAGAATTTGTCAAGAAGCATGATGCCCTCCCTAATTATGGCCCATATTTTGTCAAAATATTTCTAAAATGTATCCCAGTTAGTAATGCTACCTTGGGGTAAACAAAGGTATCAATCCCTTGAATTTCCTTCTAAAGTCAAGTTGATCTACGAACTTTAAAGTGACCTCAAACCTTCCACCGATGGTTAGCCCTTTTCTTATCTTCGCAAGGTGTCGCATGGCACCATTTGATTGGTCCACATGGCACTCTTCCATTGGAACCTTTGTCTCCCAGTCAGCCACCTAGATGCCCAGTCAATGCCACTGTGTTTCCCAGTCAGTGCCAACTCAGTACCACATGTCAACCTTCCAGCCTACCATGTCAGCACCTACAGATCCACATGGTGCTTCCTACTACTGCTACATGGCAGCCCTGTAAACTCCTTTTACCTATTTCACCTAAACTTCAAAACCTCATATATTTCGCATATGGGCTTCATTCGATATGATTCAAGTTGCATTGGATTAGATTCGTCGAGCTCTATGCAGTGTCGTTTCTTTCGCACAAATCTTGAGACTTTCAATTTTTGGTCATTCCTAGATCTTCTTGGATCATAAGGTGAATAAATCTAATTGTATCTTCATCCATGATCAATTGGCACTCAGTGCC